>ML778520.1:524769-535524 GCA_009831015.1 Picea engelmannii
GACAAAGTGAATTGAAGAAGGAAGTACATGTAGGCCCTGAAGATAATTAAAGAAAAGAATTACAAAATAAGAAAGTGTCAGGTCGGCCCTAATGTTAAAATGAAGTGACATAAATGGTATAAATAAACATCATTATACATTCACTTTTATACAAGTCAAATTTCAGAGGAAATAAGAAGTAAAGAAGGCCGGATTTCAAGGAAGGATGAAGTCTTTTGGTGATGTGTTCTAAGGTATGTTATTTTCAGGTCATCTTCCATTTTTTCTATAACTTTTTTTCTAGAACGATTCAGATGGTGAAATCACTATGGTATTGAGAAGACATATCAAGGTACCTCTGGTAAAAATTTCAGCTCTTGATTCGCTATAATTATGGAGATACACTCTCTGGAAGATAGGGTTTGTGTCCAATCCTGAAGCTAGTCAATAAATAGGTGTTCTGGGTAAAACAGTCATAACTTATTTATAGAGAATCCAAATGATGTGGGACAAATTTCATTGGAAATATTATAGACTGTAGTTTCTTGTGTGCGAGTTTCAGAGTCGGATGTTAAATATTGCGCGCGGGGCAGTCTGTACAAGTTCAATCTCCTGAATAGACCAGAATTGAATAAAGTCTACCATTATTTCTATAACTTCTTTTTGGGGAGGATTCAAGGAGTGAAACTTGGAGGATTTTCATAGAATACATTGAGTAATATTATATACAGGATCAGAGTACTCTAAGAATTGAAGAATTGTAGAAATTGAAGAAGTCTCAAGAAACATTATTAGGTTCTATGTGATGATTGGTTGATGGTGATGATTTAATGTAAAGTTTTACTATCTCTCATATATTCTTGGGTGGAAGGAAGGGGCAAGGATGGAGAGTTCAACTCTCTCTTGATATTGGAGGATTGTATCTTCCTCTTGGAGGTTTATCCCTCCCTTTACATTTGGAAGTTGTAGCTACCTTTGGAAGTCATTACTTTCCTTGAACAATAACTATTGATTATTTCTCATATATTGTGCATGGTGTATTGTGGTGTATATGTGTAACTCTTATACTATTGTTCATTGCTCATTGGACATAGTTGAATGGTTTAAGTATAAGTTGAAAAAGATTTTAAATTGTACTTGATACTGATTCACCTCCCTCTCAATATCAACATTTATATATATATATATATATATATTCTTTATTTATAATTAAATTGAATCTATTTATTTATATGTAAATATATTTATTATTTATATGAAATATTTTTTTTCTTATATTCAATTTATTTTACTTTTTTTTTTCTAGTTTAAGAAAAAAATTTCATCATTTTCAAATATTCTCAAAATATCCATAATTTAATTAAATTTGTTTCAAAAAACTCTTAATGATAAAATTGATTTTGATTCATATTTTTTCAATATCATCTTGATTAATGTGCTTAGCAGTCAACATCTATTTTGTTGTTGCGTATTTTCAATTTTATATTCTTATATTAATACCTCTATATTTCATTGTATATGACATTGATTTTATCATTTTTATTGTTTATGACATTGATTTTATCATTTTAAACATTTGAAATAAGTATAAAAAAATATTAAAAATATTTTTTATATAAATCTAATTTTTAGTAATTAAATATAAATGTTGATTTGTTTATATTTAATTAGTTAAATTATAATATTAATGGAAGGAATGTATGCGGAATGTATTTATATTTCAAATGAAACAAAAGTTGAAATCAAATCACACAATTATCAATATTCAAAACATTTATGTTTTAAATCTTCTTCAAAACATAATATGTGTAAGAAGTTATTTTTAGAATTTGCACATTATGGAGTTAATTGGTTTACCATAGAAAATTAAATTTGAGTTTGATGGTATGATGAAAATACAACTCTTTTTTGAGTTTCCATGTGGTTTTTGGAAAAAAGCTTTTGTAACCACTAGTACCAAGTGGGTTGAACAATTAGATAGAATGACACTAATATCTCCATATCCTCCAATATTAGTGTCATTCTATCTAATTGTTCATCTCCCTTTCATAATATTTAATTTGATGGTTTTGACTCACTTCTTTATGGACACATTATTTTACTATACCCATTATCACACATTTAATATAATAGATTAAGTCGTGTCTTTGTTAGCTTATTTTGTAAATAAATAATAAAAAAGTAAGGTATAATCAATTTAGTTTATGGTTTCCTCACAACTCCTAGGTTGGGGTCCCTTTTTCCATAAACAAGGGGGTCTCATACACAAATTTGGTGTGATTAGGAAATCTTTGTGAAAATTGTAATTTTGAATTGGCATTTTTAATGTAAAAATGGATTCAATTATTTTAAATTCCCCACTACAATAATATTATGTATTATTAACCTCTATTAACCTTTTATATATTTCATCATTTTAAAATAATTCTTATTAAAATTTAAGTAAAAATACTATTTATTTTTCTTTTTTAAATGAATAAAAATAATTTATAACATATTTAAAAACTATCACAATAAATTTAATTAAAAAATCATTTCTCCATTTGAAAAGAAAAAAAAACAAAACATATTTATAAAGTTAATCTCATAATGTATTTACAATTATAAAATCTTAGTATAAGAAAGATTCACTATTTTAGAAAGGGATAAAAATGTTTGAATTTTTTTTTATATGGTAATGAATTTTATAAAAAAAATTTTTTTAATAAAATGTATGTTTTGGGAAAATTATATATATATATATATATATATATATATATATATATATATATATATATATATATATATATGGAAAATGTGCTGATTATAGTTTTTGTCACCTAACTCAACATAAATATAAAGTGAAATCCATAGTATCCATAAAGATATTTAATTAGAGGGCTTGACCCAACTACCTTTTACTTATAATTTATAACAAAAAGAGAATATTCAAATTAACCTATCAAATTATTAATTTTATAAAATTATATATATAAATTTATCAATAATATTTTTTACATAATTTATAATTATAAGATATTAGTATTATGATGAAAAGTAATATATAAGATTTTAAAAATGCATGGTGCACTTAGGGAAGGAAGCAATGACATAAAAATGTTTTAAAAACAAGTGTCACCATAGTGGTGATGTCTCTGTTTAAAAGTTTTTGGTGCATAGATTTGAATTCATGCATAAGCTTGAATTAAAACATTGCATGTCAACATATTGAAGATGTTTGTAGTAATACCAAAATTGCATTAGCCTATGTTCCTAAAACTCATGTTGTAGGTGAAGTTGGCATTACTTATCAATTATTTGAAATATATTCATAATAGCAATAAAAATTATATATAGGTATGAAATTAACATTAACTTCTAAAATTAGAATGTTGTGTGTTAAATTATTTATAAAAATTATAATAATTATGTAAAAGAAAGATAAAATTGATGAAGTTTAAGTTCCATCAACTTCAAAATTCTTGAAATTACATATTTTTCTCATGCCATTGAAGCTAAGATCATCATAATAAACTTAATAGTTGCAAAGGTTAACATATTTTCATATAGTTAGATAACGACTCAATAAATTTGATAATGTAACTTTATTCATAACCATATGAATAATGATCATACAATTAGTTCCTCCTATTCTAAAATAGGATGGTATTTGACTCTCATATCATTATTTTGGTTAAATTATACAATATTCATTTAACTTTACGTGTATTCTATTTTATGAATATTCATTATGACCTAGTCTATTTTGTGTAGATTTTGTAAGTAGTAATTCTTTCTACTCTATTTGAATTTTGTAATTGTTATTTTTTCCATATGTATGTGTACGCTCATGTCTCTATTTCTCAAATAATCAATTTTGATGAACTCGAAGGAAAAGGAAAAACTATTGATTATTGGAATTACTAATAAACAAAAAAATAATAAACAATAAATGTATCACTGACAACTCCATGATAAAGATGATAACTGAATTTACAAGCATTTGGGACCACCTTTAATGTATATTGTTACCTTTTTAAATGTTGATACTTTAAAAAGGACAAAAAATTGGCTCATGTGAAAAGGTTGAGTCATCCACTTCACATGGTATACACATCCACCTGCCTCATGGTAAGCAAGATTGAATCAATGGTCCCTATGGGAGAGGGAAACTATGGAACTTCATTCATGTTTCATGGATGGTAAGAAAGATTGAATCAATGGTCCCTGTGGGAGAGGGAGAAGGGAACTTAGAACTATGGAACTTAGTTCATGGTTCATGGATGGTCTACCAGGAACTGTAGATATGGGTTTGATTGTAGTTATAGAGAGTTATAGAGATACGCTTGCTAGGGAATATATATAGAGGAGGAAACCCCTAAAATATATTAGGATATAATGGAAGTGGAGATGGAAAATAGAGGCTCTGGAGAAAGGACACATCAAGCAAGACTGAAGAGTGGGAGATAACAAATATTGCACACTGAAATGCTAACAATAAATTCTATTACAAATTTGGTTACAAGATCGTTCAAAAAACATACTTGGTGGCATTACACTTCACATCCAATAAATGTCTATTTATTCCATAAATAGATGTCGTAGTTGTATACTATTATGTCCTAGTTATATAATATTAAAACTCCAAACTTAGGATATTTGTGTTTGGAAAAAAATTGCATTGTATAAGATTATGTCTTAGTTATATAATATTAAAACTCCAAACTTAGGATATCTATGTTTGGAAACAAATTGCATCATGTGAGTGTTCGGTGAGTAAAACTCAAAACTTAGGTATAACCTAATATTGAAATATTGCATTAGGGCCAAAAGAAGACATTGAATTGCTCAACCAATCACAAGTGTGATAAAAGTAATTTAAATATTATGAAAAAATAATTATTTTGTTAAATATATGTACAACAGTGAATAGCAAGAAAAATATTTGTAATCAAATGAAAACTAATGGATGGTCAATGAGAGAGAGAGAGAGGGGTAATAACTCTCAAGAAAACTCCTAGTACTTCATCTCATTTGGAGGATGGTATCTAGGGTAAATCCCAAATTCTTCATTAGACAATGGAAGACATTTAATTGCTCAATCAATCACAAGTGTGATAAACATAATTTAAATATTATGAAAAAATAATTGTTTTGTTAAATATATGTACAACATTGAATAGAAAGAAAAATATTTGTAGTCAAAGGAAAACTAATGGATGGTCAATGAGAGAGGGAGAGGGTGGGGTAATAAGTCTCAAGAAAACTCCTACCTATCATTTGGAGGATGGTATCTAGGGTAAATCCCAAATTATTTCCACAATTTACTCATAATGAACTCAATATGTCATTAATGGAAATAGAGCCTCGGTGGAGAGGACAACACTCCATTCCACAACCACACAGGTGGGGAGGATAACACTCCCTCCTACAACCACGCAAGCTAGAATGAAATTGAAATATATACACATATTCAAATCCAAAGAGGAGTAAGGTATGCACAACTACCTAGAATTTTGTAGTCAAATCTCTACATGAAGGAGGTCCATTATCCCACAAACAAGAGAGATCTCATACACCAATTTGATGTCTAACTTGATTGTAAACTTAAAATTAAATTATTATATATAAATTAATTAATTGAAAAATATTTTACCAACTTAAAAGTAAAAATAACATATACCTCCTCATTAATTTCACAGTAAAATGCTAAGAAATAATAGACTATGTATTACCAACTCTTATGGGGAATAACACTTACACTTGGCCTTGTCGTTTTGGGGAAATAACTTTATTTGATTTTAAATCAAACATTGCAAAGACTTTTTTCTTAACATATGAGCTATGGGTCATATAATCAAACAGGAAAATATGTATAAAAATCAAAGAATGATGACTTATGAAAAGCAACGATCCAATTTTTAAGCCAAGGCATGTTGAGCATATCGGAAATTAAAGAAATCGTTATACTTTCAATTGTTGAAAGCCAAGGATCTAAATACCATTGTATCTTTCATTGAATTTGATATTAAAAATTGTTAATTTGCAATCCCCTGCGCGGTCTAAATACCATTGTATTTTTCATTAAATTTGATATTAAAAATGGCCCATTTGCAATAGCCTACAGTATCACATGTATTAGTAAAACATGATACCGTTGTTTGTCTATTATTAACAATTCAATTCACAAATTAATATTATTTCATAAGATTTAAAGATCTTTTTAAGTGGTGGGACTTGAGATGAATTTAAATTAGCTAAAAAACATTAGGTTTAGAGTAGAGGATAAAGATTTGGAGTAATAATCTCGTTAAGGATTACAATTTTTTTTGGGAAAAAAAGTTTGAAATATAGAGTAATTTGGGAATGTTTTGCTGACTTTTCTTTTGACCAAAACGGTGGTCAAGAACACCCTGGAGTTTGTGGGGAAAAACCTAATTAATGCTTACCAAGAAACTCGAGACTATTTGTTCAACCACAAAGTTAGTCTCGATATGGTGAGAGGAATTCCTCTACCAAACCTTGACCCTGGCTAGATGGTCAATGGGAACTTTGTTGGCGATTCATTTTTTAACATCCTTGAAGATCAAACCTCTTGAGTCAACATTATGGACTACCTTCATATATTTTTTTTGGATTTGGGATCAAATATTCAATGGGCCAAGATGCAATGTTTTGGCAAATCGAAAGGTGTAGTGTCCCATCTGGATATTATAGTTTTGTGACACACGAGGTGGGTGATTGTTGGTGGATTATGTATGATGGAATTATATGCTATGGAATTGGATGGATCAATTGACTTGTGAAAACACACACACACACATACACACGCACATGCGTGATTGTATCTCTGCTTATGTATGCTTATATGTTTGATTGATGAAACATAATTTTCATGATTATGTATGCTTAACCTTGTAATGAATAAGATATGGTAGGGAACTTGGCTACTTTCCGACATGGATGCTCAAATATGCTCATATTAGAAATGATTGTGGAAGTCATGCACACATTTGGATAAAATGCCTATAGTTTTGTGACACTCGATGAGGGTGATTGTTCATGGATTATGTATGCCAGAATTATATGTTATGGACTTGGTTGGATCACTTGACTTGTGAACACACATACACATGGTTTCATCTTTTCTTATGCATGCTTATATGATTGATTATGATCCCGATCATTGATGTGTGGAACATATAGTTAATTATGATCCTGATCATTGTTATGTGAAATAGATGGTTGATTATAATTTTGATCATTGTTGTGTGGAAGAGACAGTTGATTATTATCCAATTGATGGAACATGGCTTTCATGATTATGTATGCTAAACTTTATAATGAATAAGACATGGCAAGGAACTTAGTTACTTTCCAACATGGATGATCATATCTTCTCATATCACAAATAATTATGGTAGTTATGTATGCATTTGGATAAAATGTGATTAAGTTAATTCATTATGAATTTTAAATTGATGATATTAATATATGCAATTATCATGTGTCCATGTCTAGGAAACGCAGCCTTTCCAACAAGATCATCAAATGGGTATGAGATCACAACCAGTTACTTGATGAAAACATGGATTTTTAGGAATAATAGATGAGAAGAAATGGAATTTATGGAAATGAGTCCCAAATCCATTGAAGATCAAGACGTGGAGTCTTGGATCTATTAACAAAAATATTATGGAACAAAGTCCTAAATATTTAGAAGATCAAGACGTGGAGTCTTGGATCTATGGAATACATTAGGGCGTAGAGTCATGAATCTACTAGGGTGTGGAGTCATGAATATACTAGGGCGTGGAGTCCTAAGTACAAGGCAAGGACATGGAGTCCTAATAAGTCTGGAGAGGCATGCGATAGGGGCGTGAAATCCCTATTCTCCATCATAACATCAACACTCAGGGGCGAAAATCAACCAGGTAAACAAACCTAGGTTAAACCTTGGATTAATCAATTCCAAATTTATCCACTTTTAAGAGGATTTCAACTTTAATGTTTTTTTAATAAAAAAAATGAATTAATTAATTTTAAAAAAAGAATAATAAGAAATAATATAAAGATGAAACATGGGGGTGATGAATATTAGGTCAATTAATTATTTGGTTTAAAATATAAAAACGTGGGAATGCCACCTCAGAGGGGGTGGTGAATAATTCATAATATTCCAATTTAAAAAAAAAAAGAATAAAATAAATAATTTTGCATGAGAGGGTGAGGTGTTACTCTTCTCAAGGCCTATAAATATAGAAGGACCCTCATGGTATGGGGGGAAATCCTAGGGAAGTAAATATATGATACCAAAATTATTCTAGAAACTCAATTAGATATCTAGGTTAGCTTGGCCTGGTTGAGTAAGATCTTAGTGGTGTTGGAAGGAAGAGTGGGTTATATTATTCCTTGATTACTCTTCCTTAATTTTCCTATTATATCTCTATTGTTTCATCTCGATACTTTTTATGAGATCAAAAAACTAGAGGGTTCTAGGGGGAGAATTTCTCCTTGGAAAAGGTTGGGTGGTGAGTCAATTTCTCTATTAAATTGGTTAGTGGAGCGTTGCATAGTTTGTACAAAGATGATGTGGTGAGCTAATCAGTTGGTTTAAGGTTGGAGTTGTTGCAAAAAAATTTGCAACTGCTATAGAGAATTGATCATTAGCTTTCAAGTAAAATTTCGATTGTTTAACTTTGATATTTTATGTTATTTTATAAATTTGGAATTATTTCTAATTACACCAATATTTCTAGCTGAAAACATTAACATCTAGGCTAATTATTGAGTACTAGACAAAATTTATTTTAGCTGACATTTCAGGAATCCAAACAATTATATGGTATTGTGGAAGAAATCTTATGTAGTGTAACGACCCTCGTTGTTATGACAACAAAAGTGATGTACAATATTTTGTTTTTATTTTTTATTTATTTTTAGGATTAGGAAATTAAAAACATCACAACATAATTAATCACATCACAATCTCACATTATCATAATTATCAACGACACAAATCAACACATTAACATAATCAATAGAGACACATCAATACTAATCAATACATAAGAAAATTCACCAAGTTCATCTGTAAGCAACATTATTATCGACCAATCAACATTTACCAAAAGGAAACTACCCACCCAACCTATCTTGCATGTATAGGACCTCCAGAACACATAAGCAACACTCAAGCCTAGACACATAAGAAACGCTCAAGCCCAGGATTCACTTGATTGATTTTGACCACTTAAGGTCTCAGGGATGGCAATTGTTCTGAGGAACGAGGAGGTGTCTAATTCCCATAGCCCAACATAAACCACAATCCAATCTAGATCAACAATCTCATCTAATCATCAATTATTCATGGCACAACATGAAATTCTACTATATTTATTTTGTAGCAACAATGACTATAAATAAGTAGAAAGATATTTCATAAAGAATAATAAATCAGAAGCATAAATACAATATGAATCTCACGTAGCTTAACAATACAGCTCATTTATAAGGAAAATATTCTAGGAGCATGTAAGGAAGAGATAAAATTTCATAATCATAAAGGAAGATCCATAAGAATACCAATCTTCTTGAGGAATACCTTAATTTAAGGCCACCTTTACATTATGTATCCATGTTATGAAACTAAAAGAATCATTTATATTAGCTATTAACAATAAGTCAACTGCTAGCATATGCCTCCTTTAAGAACTAAGAGAGACGATCCTAACCACAAACGACAACATGGAAGGATTCCAATCTACATTAATATCTAGAGGAAGAATCATAAGATGATAAACCCATAATTGAAACAATGAATTTCATGTTAACTTACAATTCCATGCATAAGGAATTTAAGGGATTGAGTCTTATTACATAATCATAAAGGGAAATCAAGGCTCACGTACAATTCTAATTAAGAAATTAAAGAATTTAAGGAAGGCTCAACAATGAGTTAAAGTACCCCAATGTCAACTAAGAATTCTGGAATAAGGTAACGTTAATTATTACACTACCAATTAATTAGTGAAGGGCATACGAGACTAGAATAAATTTTACCCTTACGCAAATCCAGAATGATATGAAAGAATATTATTGATTTTCAGAATAAACATAAAACTGCCATCGACATGGAAGTGAAGAGGTAAATACAAATGGTTGGGTTCAAGATGCCATTACTACCAACATTGGAAGTCAACGAGGGTACAATCGCATGCGAAGGACCTACAGTACCGAGTTCCAGACTTTGCAACAATCTACAAGGGAATGTGAGAACATCCATTGAGTTCTACATATGGAATGGCTACGAATTTAAGATCAACAAAAAGGGATTTTTCCATGAGTTGAAAATCTTTAAGGCACAAGATTAATTCTTTCAATATGAAATCGAAGAGTAGTTGAGTAAGACGAGATCCCCCACAAGACCCCCAAACGTTCATTCGGATTCGATTCTCCTAGACTGTTCGGCGATCCTCAGAGAATCATCAAATCAAGAATTCTAGACTGGCAGCGACTAACCATAGAGATAGTTCCAGGTTAAATTTTTAATTATTCCAATCCACATGGAAATTTAACTCTAGACTAGATTAAATTGATTGGAAGAATTTAACCAGAGAATAGATTCAGATAGTACTTTTGTTCACAAATCATAAGTAATTAATTCATGGAAACATCCCAACTAGAATGGAAGTGATCAAAATGTTCCTGCATATATACATTCAATGCTCAGATTCGAATTAAAAAAATGGCAGTAACCAAAACATTCAAGCTCAAAATTCGAAATAAATGGGATTC
>ML778520.1:535691-570481 GCA_009831015.1 Picea engelmannii
ATATATATATATTAAATGCTCAGATTAAAAAAAAAAATGGCGATGACCAAAGGAATGAAATTAGGAAATTCTAAAAGTGATGCATTGCCCATATTCTATTATTAAGTTATATTACATGCAGGTTATAAGGTAGGATGGCGCACAATATTTTTCGACAAGGATATAACCCCCAAATGGTTATGCACAGAGCCATCACTTTAGCATTACACCGATCGATGGAATTTAAAAAAAAAAAAACATACACAGAGTAATCAAGTTTAGCATCGATAAACCACAACCCTATGACAATTTAACATGCACGGAATGCATTCAATCGCATCTGTTAGAAACGATAATAATTCACAACCATCAATCACACTAACAATCTTATGGGGAGTCCCCGATAACAACGAATAAATAGAATCTCAAGATGAGTTGATAAGCGAAAGGTCGACCAATAAGAAAATTCAAATATATTTTGTTGAAGAATTTCAATGACACCATTGTTAGAACTCAACTCACCAAGGGGATTTTCAATCACTTTCAGAAATAATACATAGTACATAGAAAATTCTAAAACTCTGCTATTCAACTTTTATTTTTACAACAATTCATTTCTCAGAATTTAAAATATCGTAACCGACGAAGATGGATTTGGAGATGATCTTCGACAACTGACATTCCTTCCAACCTCTCACTTTCTAATCATTGGGACATCACCAGTACCTCACTGCCGATGCTAGGGGAAATCTTCTTGCCCCTTAGCCCCCCGAGCCAAAACAAATCCATGCACACAACCATAATACTCTAGTGCCAGTCTTGCCTCGCAAGGTTGAGCCACCACTCTCTCTCAAGCTCGGCAGCCCAACTCTCACAAGTAAAACGAGTCAAAATTTATGCAACATAACTTTAACCCTAACAAGTGTGTCCCCTTCCCCTCTTTACCATTTTCTTTATAGGAGTTTCCTTAATGACCACTCCCCACTTGCACAATCAATTCACTTTTTAATTAGATAAATTAGAATTATTTCCCCCTTACACTTGTCACCCTTCACCAAGTTGCACAAGTAATTCCAAATTTTATTTTAACTAAAGTCAGTTTCCCTCACCCATTCTAAAAGTGCACCTTAAATCACTCATGGTTGTCTCTTTATTCCCCTTGTTTCCAATTAATGATTGACGCCTTACTAAATATGAGTTGAGTTAAAATATGAGTCTTCTTCTAGTTAGACTAGTGTTAACTAGACTCTACTGTCATATTTATTTCTTTCGCATTTTAGAACTCCCTTTAAATATTTTCTTTCACACATGTGCCTTATCAAATATTTAGATATATTTCACTCTTTTTAATTCCTAACTTGATTTACTTCATCCCCTTTTTATTTAATTTATAATTTAGTTTTAGTCTTCTTACCCAAACTTAGACTTAGGCTTAAATTTTGAATAGTATTAGACTTTCATTTGGGGATGTAAAATGAATAAATTTAATCCTTAATTAATTAATTAAATACGATAATGTTTAAATATTTTACAAAGTTTAATTATTCTCTCAAGGTTTTCTAGGCCACCTAGATTCATTGACTCAAGTGTTACTTTCGGGACATTCCCTTCAAGACGGACTCCGTGCTCCAAGGGTGCCACTCGACTTTGATTGGTTTTGGTAGTTTTCCAACCCTTGGAGTCAGCACTCCATTCGAGCGAACTTGTGAGAGAATAAGGGTTTCTAAGGAATAAGGACCCTAGCTTATTGGGTGCCCCTTAGAAATATTAGTGATTGATTGTCTCAGTTTGCCCTCACGACATCGTGGACCTATTGAACCAGGTAATAGTTAACCTACAATTCAAGCCATGATGAGAGTGATAGTAGGTTGTGACAGGGACACTGTCGCACCTCTCCCTCAATATCTGGTCTATGTGCATGGCCCCTTTACTCCTTATGTGAGTCATATTAGCAAGCATTCATCATCCTACATCGATCAACGAACATTGTCAATGATTCATATATAAAATCATACTATAATTGATCATATTTCACATATGCATAAATGAAATACTCAAACCAATACAATCCACTCCCTGACTCAATCTGGAGTCCAAGGAGGTCCATTGATGCCATCAGCATCCACAATTTGTCAAGTGTCCTTCACACTCATGGAAAACTCGTCAATAGCATCTATCAATACACATATCTCAAATAACATAAAATCACAACCATCAACATCATCATAAAAATACATAACCAAAATCCATAACCATGTAATGTAACTCAATCACTTGCACGCAAGTGTCCTCAAAGAATAAGTCGATAACATGTGCTCATAAGAGAGGGATGTTACATACACCCCCACTTGTTTTAAAATTCATCTCGAAGTTGTATAGCATATAAAATGCAGTAATAAAAGTATCTGACAAGATATATATGTCTAATCTATCAAGTAAGGAAACTGTTGACGCATATCATATGCATCCTCTCAGGTAGCCAAGTGTGGACTATAATTGTTCCACTAGACCTTGACTTGATCGACTATTTGACGTCGTAGTTTTCGAATGCAATGGTCCAAAATGCATATTGGCTCCACCGGGAGTGCCCCTTCATTTGTCATCTACAAATAAATCATGTCAATCACATGTGTAGGATCAATAACATAATGTCTCAAAATAGATACATGAAAAACATCATGCATACACCTCAAAGGATCAGACAAGTCTAGTCGATAGACCATATGTCCTTTCTTCTCCGCAACTTTGAAAGGTCCCACAAACCTAGGAGATATTTTAGCACCCTTTCTAAACGTAATCGAACTCTTGTGTGGTTTTACCCGCAAGAAAACTCAGTTACCAACTTCATAATTGCGATCAACGCGATGTGCATCAAGATAAATCTTCTGCCGATCTTGCACTTCTTTAATCCTTTGTCTTATCATTTTCATTTTTTCTTCCATTTCTTGGATCAATTTTGTTCCTACCAGGACCCTATCCTCAATTCGATCCTAGCTCAATGGTGTTTGATACAGTCACCCGTAGAGAAACTCAAACATTGTCATCTTAATGGTACTTTGATAGTTGTTGTTGTATGCAAAATATACCAGTGGTAAGAAATCTTCCCAATGTTTTTGTTGGTCCATCACATACATACCCAACATATCTTCTAAAATTTGGTTCGTTCTTTCTGTCGTCCCATCTCTCTCAGGGTGATATGATGTACTAAAGTTCATTTTTGTTCCCAAGGCCTCTTGGAAACTAGTCTAAAATATTCCTGTAAACATCGATCCTCGATTGGATAAGATCCTTCTCGGTACACCATGTAACCTTACAATATCACTAATACAAAATATAGCTATGTCTGGTGCCTAATACGTCATAAGCACATGAATAAAATGTGCACTCTTTGTCAGAGTGTTAACTGCCATGAAAATCGAGTCGTTCCGCCTTGCCGTCAGCGACAATCCAACAATAAATTTCATCTAAATGACCTCCCAGTTCGATTCAGGAATAGCGTGTGGCTATCGTAATCCTACCAGATGTCTATGTTTATCTTTCACTTGTTGAAATTATAGACATATTGACACGTAATTGACAACGTCTAATTTTATTCCTTTCCAGAAGAATAAATTCTTAAGGTCTTCCTTAATGTTCGTGACTCTCGGATGAGCCATGTACACTGCGCGATGCGCCTCACTTTACGATTAGGATTCATAATTCATCGTTAGGTGGTACGTAAATCATGTTTTTATACCTTATCAATATGTCATCATCTAATGTATAACCTTCAAACCTTGTTACCGTCATGCTATCTCGTCCAATATTTTATGTAACCTCTTTGTACCAATCACCGTCGATCTGTATAGCTAGAATCATTTCTCGAAGATTCATCTGAAGAGGTATCACCAAGAATAGGAGGGGTCTCCAAATCAATGCATCTGCCACTTTGTTCAGTGTTCCTTTAATGCACGTAATATCAAAATCATATTCACTAAGTAACTCTAACCAACACCTTTGTCACGCGTTTGAGTCACTCTGCGTAAAAATATGTTGTAGTCCATAGTGGTCTGCCTTTAGTTTGAATTTTCATCTAATCAGATAGTGTCTCCAAACTCTCAAGGCATAAACAATGGCCAATATTTCCAAATCCATCATTGTGTAGTTCTCCTTATGCTTTCTTAATTTCCTAGTGATGTAAGCAATCATTCGACCATCTTACACCAAAACTCCACCTAAACCTTCCTTGGATGCATCCATGCATACCGAGAATTACTTTTCCATGTCAGGGAATTTCAGTATCGGTGTTTTCCTCAACAACTCCTTGAGCCCTTGAAATGCTCTCGCACATTTCTTTCTCCATATAAACGTCCTTTTTTTCTTTTGCAATTATGTGATTAGGTTTGCTATCTTTGAAAAACCTTCGATGAATTGTCGGTAATATCCTTCTAAACCCATGAAGTTGCGTACTTATCATACATTTGTTGGCAAAAGTCGTTCCATAATAGCCTCTAATTTTGTTGGATCCACAACTATACCTTCATCGGATATAACATGCCCCAAGTAATGCATCTTCGTTTGGTAAAAAGAACATTTTGATAGTTTCCCATATAATTTGTTTTCTCGTAAACAATGTAGTACTAAGATTAAATGTTATTCATGTTCTTCTATTGTCCAAGAATATATATGTATGTCATCAATGAATACTTAAACAAAATTTCCAAGCATTCGCGTAACACCCTATTCATCAAAGTCATGAATACCCTCGAAGTGTTTGTTGGTCCAAACGGTAAAATGGTAAGATCGTAGTGTTTGAACCTCATCTTGAATGTGGTCTTAGGGACATCTTCCTCTTTAATTCGTAACTGGTGATATCTTGATCTCAAGTGGATCTTTGGAAACAATATCGCACCTTTCATTTGATCAAACAAATTGTCTATTCTAGAAAACATATATTGGTTTTTTATCGTCACCTTGTTCAATTGATGGTAGTCAATACAAAGTATCCATGACCCATCCATATTTCTTATGAAAATAACAAGCACACCCAGAGGTGAGACACTTGGATTTATAAGCCCTAGGTCCAACGACTCCTTCAGTTACATTTTCGACTCCTGTAACTCATGTGTTGACATCCGATAAGGCGTTCTTGCTACCGGTTAAGTTCTAGGTTTCAAGTCGATTGTAAACTCCAACTCTCTTTCAGGCGGAAAACTTGGTAACTCTTCTTGAAACGCATAAGCAAACTCACATACTATCAGAAGGTTTTCTAATCCTTCCACCTCGCCCCTTTCGTTTAGCACTAATATTTCATATATCTTATAATGTTTGTGCATGCTCTTCTATATCTATAGGGAAGAAATGAACGTCAAGGACACTCCCTGGTTTCTTCCTACAATCACTCTTCTCTATCCCTTATCATCAGTCAAACTCAATTGTTTTGTCTTACAATTGAGTATCACATCATGCAATTCCATCCAGTCCATAGCAATCATGATGTCATAAGATCTTAAGAGCGTGACATATAGGTAAAACTTCATTACAAAATATCCCAAGTTAATACGACATCCCATAACCCTTACTCCAACAATCTATTTGGCACCCGAAGCCATTTCTACGTACCTAAAATCATCCTACTCGGTTTCCTTTATCTTAATTCGTTTCAATGCTGCACTAGAAATAAATCTCTCTATAGCACCTGGATCTATCAAAATACTAAAATTTTGGTTAGCGATGGTACCTAACGTCTCCAGCATAGTGCACGGGTGCTCGACACGATGGTTATTCATCATATCATGAGTCCTGTGGGCCTTACCCAAATCTCCAACTGTAGTGTGTCCTATTGACCTGACCTCTCTAGCCTTCTCAACTGGAAAGTCTCGTTGGTAATGGACTCTCCACATGTCCAACAACTAGTCTTCAGCCCAGTACTCATGGTCCCGAAAGTAGAAGGTGTTGTCCTACAATCTTGAGCTATTGGTATGTTTTGTTGAACATGCCTAAACTATTGTTGTTGTGAGCAACGTTTTTGCTGCTCCGGTGGTCCTTTGTAGGGATTCCTCTACTAAGGATTTGGTCGTCAAGGTTCATGAACATGGGTCCTCTAGACGTATCTCGATACCTTCATGTATGTTTGGGTGGTGTCTGATGTTGCTACACTCTAGATGTCATCTGTCCAGTAGGTATTACAAGAGTCCTGCCGTGACCCCTGTTGGTCAGCTCTTCCTCAACTATGAGGGCCTTCTGGAATGCATCGTGCAATGTCTGATCCATTAGGATCCTCAACTTCACACGAATGTTGGAGTTAACGTAGAACACAAACTTTTTGACCTTCAACTTCTCCATTTTTATATGTGGGGCATACTAAGGTAGCTCCATAAATATATCCTCATACTCTGACACCATATGTCCACCCTGTCGTAAGGCATTGAAATCATTGAGTTGGTTCTCAATGAATTCCTCTGACAAATACCTCTCCAAAAAGCGCTCCTCGAACAGTTCCCATGACACGTCTTCGACGACCATGTTTAGTTTTGGTAGGAGTGTCTTCCACCAAAGAAGAAAACTCCCCTTCAGCTGAAAGACCGCCATGCGGACCTTCATGTTGGAGTTATAATCACGAAGTGAAAATCACATTACCATGTTCTCGAACCATACCTCGGAGGTTGAGCCATCCATGGCACCCACGAACTCAAGAAATTTAACCTTCTTGAGTTCTCTGTGAATGCTACCACTGCCAGCTAGAGAGCGTTGTGAACCCTCATTAGGTACAGGTGCCCTGGCCTCATCTCTATCTAGTCGGTTAATCAAGGCATCTGACATCCTCTAGAAGGACCTTATCAAACCAACCACATCCTCCACCGTAACTTGCTCATGTCCAATGACTTGTTATTCTCCCATGGGGTTAGACCCCTCTAGCATGGATGCTGCTGGAGGCGTCGCACCTCCTCCCCTAGCACCATGTCGGCTATCTCCATGATTTCATCTAACCATAATCACCTTCATGGACAGTTTTAATTTTAATTAGTGATAAGTTATTAACCTAATGTTTAATGCAATTGAAGTCGTAATGATCCCAAGTTGCAGGGTTGAACCCACTCTGATACCATATGTAATGGCCCCTGCCATTACAACAAAAAAGCGATGTACAATAGGTTAAAAAAAAACGTTCATTAGGAAATTAAAAACATCACAACATAATTAATCGCATCACAAAATCACATTATCATAATTATTAACGACGAAAATCAACGCATTAACATAATCAATAGTGACACATCAATATTAATCAATACATAAGAAAATTCACCAAGTTCATCTATAAGCAACATCATTATCGACCAATCAACATTTATCAAAAGGAAACTACTCGCCCAACCTATCCTTCATGGTTAGGACCTCCAGGACGCATAAGCGACGTTGAAGCCTAGGATTCATCCGATTTATTTTGACCACTTAATGTCTCAGGGATGGAAACTATTTTGAGGAACGAGGAGGTTTATAATTCCCATATCCCAACATAAACACAATCCAATCTAGATCACCAATGTCATCTAATAATCAATTATTCATGGTGCAACTTGATATTATACTATACTTATTTTTTAGCAACAATGAGTGTAAATGAGTAGAAGGATATTTCATAAAAATTAATAAATCAAGAGCATAAATACAATTTTAATCTCACATAGCTTAACAATACATCTCATTTATAAGGAATATCTTCTAGGATCATGTAAGGAAGAGCTAAAATTTCATAATCATAAAGGAAGATCCATAAGAAGACCAATTTTCTTAAGCAATACCTTAATTTAACATCACCTTTACATTATGTATCCAGGTTATGAAACTAAAAAAATCATTTATTTTAGCTATTAACAATAAGTCAATTGCTAGCATATCCCTCCTTTAAGAACTAAGAGGGACAATCCTAACAACAATATGGAAGGATTCCAAGCTACATTAATATCTAGAGGAAGAATCATAAGATGATCAACCCATAATTGAAACAATGAATTTCATGTTAACTTAAACTTCTAGGCATAAGGAACCCATAATTGAAACAATGAATTTCATGTTAACTTAAACTTCTAGGCATAAGGAATTTAAGGGATCAAGTCTTATCAAATAATCTTAAAGGGAAATGAAGGCTGACATATAATTCTAATTAAGAAATTAAAGAATTTAAGGAAGGCTCAACCATGAATTAAAGTACCCAATGTCAACTAAGAATTATGGAATAAGGTAAGGTTAATTATTACACTACCAATTAATTAGTGAAGGGTATACATGACTAGAATAAATTTTACTCTTACGCAAATCCAGAATGATATGAAAGAATATAATTGACTTTAAGAATAAATGTAAAATTACCATCCACATGGAAGTGAAGAGGTAAATAAAAATGGTTGGGTTCAAGATGCGATTACTACCAACACTAGAAGTCAAGGATGGAACAATTGCATGCGAAGGACCTACAATACCGAGTTCCATACTTAGCAACAATCTACAAGGGAATGTGAGAACATCCACTGAGTTCTACATATGCAATGGCTACGAATTTAAGATCGAAAAAAAGTTATTTTCCATGAGTTGAAAATCGTTAAGGCACCAAAGGAATTATTTCAATATGAAATCGAAGAGTAGTTGAGAAAGACAAGATCCCCCACAAGACCCTCAAACATTCAATCAGATTCAATTCAAAGATTCTAGACTAGTAGCAACTAACGAGAGAGATAGATTCAGTTTAAATCTTTAATTATTCCAATCCACATGGAAATTTAACTTGAGACTAGATAAAACTGAATGGGAAAATCTAACCAGAGAATAGATTCAAATAGTACTTTTGTGTGCAAATCATAAGTAATTAATTCATGGCCAGATCTCAACTAGAATGGCAGTGATCAAAACGTTCATGCATATATACATCCAATGATCAGATTCGAGTTAAAAAAAATGGAAGTGACCAAAACATTCAAGCTCGGAATTCAAAATAAATGGTAGTGACCAAAACGTTCAAGCTCGAAATTTGAAATAATGGAAGTGACCAAAACGTTCAAGCTCAAAATTTGAAATAAATGGCAGTGATCTATGCTCCTATATATATATATATATATTCAATGCTCAGATTTGAATTAAAAAAAAATTCAATGACCAATACGTTCAAGCTCAAAATTATAAATAGTGACAATGATCTATGATCCTATATATATGAATATATATTCAATACTCAGATTCAAAAAAAAAAAATAGTGCCCAAAAGAACGAAATTAGGAAATTCTAACAGTAATTCATTGCCCATATTCTATTGTTAAGGTATATTACATGCAGGTTATAAGGTAAGATGGCACACAGTCTTTTTGGGACAAGGAAATAACCCCCAAATGGTTATGCGTAGAGACATCACTTTATCATTACATTGATCAACGAAATTTAAAAAAAAAAAACATACACAGAGTAATCAGGTTTAACACCGATAAAACAAAACCCTATGACAATTTAGCATGCATGGAATGAATTCAATCAAATCTGTTAGAAACGATAATAACTCAAAAACATCAATCACTCTAACAATCTTATGGGGAGTCCCAGATAACAACGAATGAATAGAATCTCAAGATGAGTTGATAAATAGAAGGTCGACCAACAAGAAAATTCCAATATTTTTTGTTGAAGAATTTCAATGACAACATTGTTAGAACTCAACTTGCTAAGGGGATTTTCAATCGCTTTCATCAATACAACACATTACAGAACAAATTCTAAAACTCTACTCTACAAATTTTATTTTTACAACAATACATTTCTCAGAATTTAAAATACCGTAACCGACGAAGATGCATTTGGAGACGATCTTCTGCAACTGGCATTCCTTCCGACCTCCCTCTTGCTAATCATTGGGACTTTACCGGTACCTCCCAGCCAATGCTAGGGGTACTTTTCTTCCCACTTAGCCCCCCTATCTGTAAAGGTTCCATGCACACAACCAAAATACTCTAGCGCCAAGCTTGCCTCGTAAGGTAGAGCCACCACTCTCTCTTAAGCTGAGTATCCCAAATCTCACAAGTAAAACCAGTCAAAATTTTTGCACCATAACTTTACCCCTAACCAGTGTGTTCCCTTCCCCTCTTTATCATTGTTTTTACAGGATTTTCCTTAATGATCACTCCCCACTTGCACAATTAATTCACTTTTTAATTAGATAAGTTAGAGTTATTTCACCCTTACACTTGTCACACTTCCCCAAGTTGCACAAGTAATTCCACATTTTATTTTAATTAAAGTCAATTTCCCTCACCCATCCTAAAAGCGCTTCTTAAATCACTCATAGTTGTCTCTTTATTCCCCCCAATTAATGACTGACGTCTTACTAAATTTGAGTTGAGTTAAAATAAGAGTCTTCTTCTAGTTAGACTATTGTTAACTAGACTCTATATACCTTTCTATGTGTACACATTCTTTCATCTTTATTTCTTTCTCATTTTAGAAATCGCTTTTAATATTTCCTTGCACACATGTGCCTTATCAAATCTTTAGATATATTTCACTCTTTTTAATTCATAACTTGATTTACTTCATCCCCTTTTTATTTGATTTATAATTTAGTTTTAGTCTTCTTACGCAAACTTAGACTTAGGCTTAAATTTTGAATAGGCTTAGAATTTCATTTGAGGATGTAAAATTAATAATTTCGATACTTAATTAATTAATTAAATCCAACAATGTTTAAATATTTTACAAGGTTTAATTATTCTCTCAAGGTTTTCTAGGCCAACTAGATTCATTGAATCAAGTGTTACTTTCGCGACGTGCCCTTCAAGACACACTCTGGGTTCCAAGGGTGCTACTCACCTTTGACCTGTTTTGGTATTTGTCTAACCCTTGGAGTCACCACTCCATTCGGGTGACCTTGTGAGAGACTAAGGGCTTCTAAGGAATAAGGACCCCGCCTTATTGAACGCTTGTTAGGAATCTTTGTGAGTGACTATCTTAGTCTTCCGTCACAACATCATGGACCTCTCGAACTAGGTAATTGTTAACCTACGATTCGAAGCACGACGAGAGTGCTAGTAGGTTGTGATAGGGACGCTGCCACACCTCTCCCTCAATATATGGTCTATGTGCATGACCCCTTTACTCCTCATGTGAGTCATATTAGCAAGCATTCGTTAACCTACATCCATCAACGAACACTATCAATGATCCATATATAAAATCATACTATAATCGATCATATGTCACATATGCATAAATGAAATACTCAAACCAATAGAATCCACTCCCTTAATCAATCAGAGTCCAAGGAGGTCCATTGATGCCATCGGCATCCACAATGTGTCAAGTGTCCTGCACACTCAGGGAAAACGTGTCAATAGCATCTGTCAATACATATATCTCAAATACCATAAAATAAAAACCATCAACATCATCATAAAAATCCATAAGTGAAACAAATAACCATGTACTATAACCATATCAATTTCACGCAAGTTTCCTCAAAGAATAAATCGATAACATGTGCTCACAAGAGAGAGATGTTATATGTAGGGTTAAAGAAAAAGGATATGTTTCTTAAGTTAAAAATTGTTCTCTTTTATTTATTCTATTTCTTCTCCTCATTCTACATAAGTCTTCATAGAAGTGGAAGTTAAAAGAAGACTTGCAAGAGGGTTCAGGAAATTTGGTTAAGGGATTTAATTATTTTTATTTATGTTGGTCATGGTTTTTGTTTTTAAGTATATATATATTACCTTTCAAAAACAAAAATTACAGTATCATCTGACATGCCAAGGTTCTATTTGTGCTGAATTTCCCTGTAGGGAAACCAATTTAGCTTGTCTCTCAATATTAAGATCAACAAAGTTAAATTATATGAACTTAATCGCCGAGTAGGGAAACCGATTCAGTCGAGCCTGTCATGAAACCTAAATGACCAAAATATACTAACTCTGGAAAATCAAACTGGAAATACTATGCAAGGCGACATATATGTCCCAAGAGTAATATCGCCACTGAGTTGTGAATCTATGATCATGAAGAACAATTTGTGAATGTATGAAGCTGGCCAAGAGGCTCTTCCAAGGAATCAGGGGGTTTCGTGAAAGGGGAAAGGATGGAGGGTGGTGGAAATGGGACGAAATGCTCAGGTGGTTACATCGGGGGGACCCACTTTGCACTAGGTATTTCTCCTAAAAAAATGTATTTATATTAAAATACAAATTTTTAAGTAAATTGGAGTGATAGTATAAGAGTATGCATAATTTAATTAAATTTAATTAAAAATATATATGTTATAAAATTAATTTTAATTCATAATCTTTTCAATAGTGTTTTGATTAATTTGCTTAGCAAAATCACTTTCACGCAAATTTCCTCAAAGAATAAGTCGATAACATGTGCTCGCAAGAGCGATAAGTTATATGTAGGGTTAAAGAAAAGGGATTTGTTTCTTAAGTTAAAAATTGTTCTCTTTTATTTATTCTATTTCTTCTCCTCATTCTACATAAGTCTTCATAGAAGTGGAAGTTAAAAGATGACTTGCAAGAGGGTTCAGGAAATTTGGTTAAGGAATTTAATTATTTTTATTTATGTTGGTCATGTTTTTTTTTTTTTTTAAGTATCTATATATTACCTTTCAAAAACAAAAATTACAGTATCATCTAACATGCCAAGGTTCTATTTGTGCTGAATTTCTCTATAGGGAAACCAATTTAGCTTATCTCTCAATATTAAGATCAACAAAGTTAAATTATATGAACTTAATCTCCGAGTAGGGAAACCAACTTAGTCGAGCCTGTCATGAACCCTAAATGACCAAAATAGATTAACTCTATAAAATAAAACTAGAAAGACTATGCAAGGCGACATATACGTCCCAAGAGTAATCCTAGAGAAAAAAAAATAATTAACAAAACCAAGCATGTGAGGTGACACATGTGCTCATGTCGTCACTCATGCAGGTTGGTGGTCACGTTTTTCCACATCTCTCTTTGTTGCCACCTAGATACCTGGAGCAAGGATTTCCATTGAAGTTGGTGGAGCATGAGTTTCTTGTTCTGGAGAGTGGAGGGAGTTGAGCAGAGTTGTGAGAAGAGATTCAATTATTTCCCCTATCTTGTCCATGTTTACCAACTAAAAGTGTAGGTGATGCAGGAGAATCTCTCCACGTCAGCCAGCTAGCCAGCCAGCTAGCCACGTCAAGTGCACACATTCAAAGCTGAAGAGAGGCGCAACCCTCATCTTTTATTATGAATTGAATGTAATTAAATGTTTAAGTTGTTGAGCTGTGAAGTCATGCCTTTGCGCAGGCTGTAGATAAGATAGGCATTTAATGTTTTGTAAGGCTGAGATCTAGATCCAGATGCTGGACTAGACAGCCCATTCAATGTAATTGAATAGGGTAGGTAGATTTGGAGGGAAGAGCTCGAAGAGCCCCCTCAGGTAAAAGAGATTTAGGATCTCATTTTGTGTAAGGGGGATAGAATAGTGGAATAGAGAGAAGTCTGCGTGTAGAGAGAAGAAGAGAAGGAGCCAAGACCTTGTTATAGGCCGTGCTCAGGAACATCCTTGTACAAATAGGCATTTTCCATTTTAATACAAACAGAAGCAGTTTTTCCTGCATGTATTCTGTGTTGAATGAATGTCTGTGAGTGTTCACATGTGTTGTAGATGTATGTTGTAGGTTTTCATTTGCAGGAGTATGTCTGATTTCAGGTGAAGGTCTTTGAGGTTTCATGCCAGGAGGGCGTGACAGAGTACTGCGGTCTCTGAATACTGGTGCACTGAAGCACCTCTGAATACTACGGGTTCAGACAAGGACGTGTTGCAGCACAAGAAATGGAATCGACAACTCAAGGAAGACCTCAAGGTTTTTGAACACCTTGGAGGCAAGGTTGTGTATGGAAGAACACAGTTGCAGATAGAATATCTGAGGAGTTCTATGAAGCTCTGCCAAGTGGGCATCGAGCCAGTGCAAGGAGTGCACAGAGGAAGAACTTTGTTGTGAGTTCAGAAAGAAGAAACAAAATCATTGAGGATTCTGAGAGCTCTGCCAGGTGGGCATTGAGTGGGTGCATAGGTGCACAGAAGACAGAACTACTGGATGTTCTGTGAGGAGACACTCTGCGAGGTGGGAATTTGATTCAATGTGCAGATAGGCACAGGAGAAGAGAACTCTTTTGAGTTCTGTAATGTGAAGGAAGAATCCACCGAAGGATCTTCACAGGGTTACTGAACACCCTGCAGACTCAGCAAAGGGTTGCTTGAGTAGAGGGATAGCCAGGAGGGCATCCAAGCATTCTCCATCTGCAAGGAGAAGAAAGAAAGAGAAAATCCCTTAGGGATCTGAGTGTTTGAGAAGCTCAGGAGAGACAACACTGTGTGTGTGCGAAGACTCTGCAGAGCCACAGAAGTCAAAGAATCCTTTGAGAATTCGGGAGCAAAAGCTCGGGAAAGAACAACGTCGTCGAAGAGCGCAAGCGAGGACTCGCATTCGTGGAGCTCGCAGGAGGAACCAGATAAGGGTCGAGGCCTTTGGGCTTTTGAAATTCTTCTAGGTCTAGGAAGAAGGAGTGTGCAAGCTCAGGAGAGCGCAGCAGCCGTCGGATCGGGTGAAGAAAAGAGATCTGGACCATTGGTTTCTACGTCCAGGAAGGAGTAGGAGAAGTGCACAGAAGGGGGAGATCGTGAGTCGTTGGATCTCATTCGGAAATCCCGTTAGCCGTTGGATCGGACAGGAGGTGCATGGGGTTTAACCCTTCTCACGCCAGGAAAAAGTCCCGACAGGTATCGGGATATCGACATTCGTAAAATTGGGAGTCTCGAGGACAGGAGATCGGGGATTTCCATGGTGAAATTCCTAGGAATGATCTGAGCCATCCATTAGTTGGGACACGTGGGCGAGATCGGGAGAATTTCGGGGATTGAAGGAGTAATATGCCGGGACATTTAAACATTTGAAGTCGCGAAATCGCGAGAGGCGATCAGGACCGTCCATCATAGGAGGACGCGTGGCAGCGATCGAAGCCTCCGGGAAAGGTCCCGAAGGGAAAGTCGTCCATTAGCATATCGGGGTTCGGTATTTCGCGAATCCTGTGGACAAGAGGTTTGTGCATTTCAGAATCGTGAAGTCCGAAATTCTGACAAGAAAGGAGAGCTACGTTGTGTGGAGGACAGCTAACATCATATCGGGGATCGAGATATCGGGAATCCCATGGACAAAGTGTTTACGCATTTCGACATTGCGAAGTCTGAAACCCTGATAGGAGGTATAAAGCTATGGTCTTATAAGAAGTGGTCACATGGACCAGAGAATAGCCAAGAGGGGCTAAGGCCGAAAGGAGAACATCGACAAATCGGTGATCGGGAGATCGCGGGGACAAAGGTTCTCGACATCAGAAAAGACGAAACCCCGAAACTCGAAATTAAATCAGGGAAAGGTCACAGGCATGTGCAGAGGCCGTGACAGGGAAAAGAGAAGGACCTGTGGATCGGGTTTTCATCAAAGATTCCAGCAGGGAATCGAATGAGCTAATTTGTCTCAAAGGGGAATTTGAACGATCTTGTGAGCAGGAGAGAGCGAGGTGGAGGTCGTGTTTTCTCTCGCTGCATTAGTTTGGTATCAGATCCTGATTTTTGTCTGTATATTTCAGATGAGGGAGGCATAAGAGGTAAAGAGCACTCTGATACACATCAAGTGGTATCAGAGCAGGAACTTCACTTGTATATTTCAGGTGAAGCGAGAAGATAAAACAAGACAGAGCGTTGGAGACTCTGTAGGGATTGCTTGCAGGTAGGCAACAGTCTGTAAGTAGTCAGGAAGACTGTAGGATGAAGATAGAAACACTCTTGGTGCAGAGTGACAGCAATAGGTTTGTTGGGAGAGCAGACAGGGACAACGCCATGACTACTGAAGGCCATAGGCATGCTGGGAGGAAGAGCAAGGGAGAAAAGCTTGCAGAAATGGATAAAGAGCTCGCTGAAATAAGGGAAGACATAGAAAATCTCGCATTGCGGATGCAGCAGAAAGCAAAGCCGAGATGGGTATATGAATGGCCCATGAGGAAGGCAAAATCAAAATGGCCAGTCAAGGAGCTGATGGTCAGAAGACAACAGAAGTTGTTAAGAGGGTGGTTGAGGTATGCTGAAAACCTCAATGGACCTGAGGAAATGGTTCAGGTATGTGAACCAGAGATTGGGGACATTCTTGGTGAAGAGAATGAAATGGGATTGGCTGAGGATCTCAAGAACTGCCAGGAGGGCAGAGAGGAAATTCCAGTTTGTCGGGTGGGCAATGAAATGAGGTCGCTCCGGGATCTCGAAGACTGTCAGGAGGGTAGTGGAAGCATCTCAAATTGCCAGGAGGGCAGAGATGAGCATCTGAGACTATCTGAAAGTCTCATGGACTCGTCGGTGAGGTCAATTCAGCTAGGAGTGTTAATGAAGATGGGATCAGTTGATCTCATAATCTGCCAGGAGGGCAGCAGAGACATCCCATATTGCCATGTGGGCAGGGATGAGCGGATGAGTTGGAATCAGCCAAAAGAGATGACAGAGCAGGTAAGCTCAGAGATAGAGTTGGATCAGCAGGTGCAGCTGACAGAAGAGGAGGAGGATCTGAGGGATCTTCTGATGATTGGGGGAATTGAAATACCCCTACCACTTAGCCCAGAGGAGGCAGAAGTCTGTATTGCAGATGCAGTAATAGTAGAAGAACAATCAGTTGATACTGTCAAGGAGGAATTGGAGCAGGTGGTTGAGACTGTCCAAGAAGAAGAAGTTGAGGAAGCTATAGCACTGAAGCTGACAACAGAAGAATCAAGAGAGGATGATGAGCATTTTGAGGAATGGCTAAATATTTTCAGCCAGGAAACTGAAAAGACTGCAACATGGGAGTTTGCAGTAGTAGAAGAAGAAGAGGCAGACAACATTTGTTTGGATGATCTGTGGGAACAGATAGAAGCCCTGGAAGAGAGGGTGAAAGTGAAGGGGATGCATATCCAACAGGTGAGGTTGGAAGTAGATAAAGAAGAAAGCATGGGAGATCATGATGATCTACCCGATTGCAGAAAATTTTTGCAGCTAGGGAGGTTGCAAAAACAAGACCATCCATTGGAGCAGTTGGATGAAGTGATCCAGGAGATCAGAAGGTTGATGCTAAGGTCAGAAGAAACTGCCAGTGAGGAGCAGCTAAGCAGAAAGGAAGAAGTAGCAGTGGCAGCAGCGCGGAAGAAGCAGCAGCGGCAGCAAGGAGATGGAGCAGATGAACAACTCCAGAGGATGATTTGGGATCCAGGAGGATTTCAACATCAGAGATGGGAAGCTCATGAGTAGGATCTCATGAATTTTGCAGCTGAGGAGTATGATGCAGGAGCATCTCTCCACGTCATCCAGCCAGCCAGCCAACCACATCAAGCGCACGCATTCAAAGCTGAAGAGAGGCGCAACTCTCATCTTTTATTATGAATTGAATGTAATTAAATGTTTAAGCTGTTGAGTTGTGAAGCCGTGCCTTTGCGCAGGCTGTAGATAAGATAGGTATTTAATGTTTTGTAAGGATGAGACCTAGATCCAGATGCTGAACTAGACAACCCATTCAATGTAATTGAATAGGGTAGGTAGATTTGGAGGGAAGAGCTCGAAGAGCCCCCTAAGGTAAACGAGATTTAGGATCTCATTTTGTGTAAGGGGGATAGAATAGTGGAATAGAGAGAAGTTTGTGTGTAGAGAGAAGAAGAGAAGGAGCTGAGACATTGTTACAAGCCGTGCTCAGGAACACCCTTGTACAAACAGCCATTTTCCATTTTAATACAAACATAAGCAGTTTTTCCTGCATGTATTCTGTGTTGAATGAATGTCTGTGAGTGTTCACATGTGCTATAGATGTATGTTGTAGGTTTGCATTTGCAGGAGTATGTATGATTTCAGGTGAAGTTCTTTGAGGTTTCATGCCAGGAGGGCATGACAGAGCACTGCGGTCTCTGAATACCAGTGCACTGAAGCACTTCTGAATATTGCGGGTTCAGACAAGGACGTGTTGCGGCACAGGAACTGGAATTGACAAATCAGGGAAGACCTCAAGGTTGCTGAACACCTTGGAGGCAAGGCTGTGTATGGAAGAACACAGTTGCAGATAGAAGCTCTGCCAAGTGGGCATAGAGCCAGTGCAAGGAGTGCACAGAGGAAGAACTCTGCTGTGAGTTTAGAAAGAAGAAACAAAATCACTGAGGATTCTGAGAGCTCTGCCAGGTGGGCATTGAGCGGGTGCATAGGTGCACAGAAGACAGAACTGTTGGATGTTCTATGAGGAGACACTCTGCTAGGTGGGCATTTGAGTCAGTGTGCAGACAGACACAGGAGAAGAGAACTCTTTTGAGTTCTGTAATGTGAAGGAAGAATCCACCAAAGGATCTTCGCAGGGTTACTGAACACCCTGCAGACTCAGCAAAGGGTTTCTTGAGTAGAGGGATAGCCAGGAGGGCATCCAAGAATTCTCCATCTGCAAGGAGAAGAAAGAAAGAGAAAATCCCTTAGGGGTCTGAGTGTTTGAGAAGCTCAGGAGAGACAGCACTGTGTATGCATGAAGACTCTGCAGAGGCGCAAAAGTCAAAGAATCCTTTGAGGATTCGAGAGCAAAAGCTCGGGAAAGAACAACATCGTCGAAGAGCGCAAGCGAGGACTCAAATTCGTGGAGCTCGCAGGAGGAACCAGATAAAGGTCAAGGCCTTTGGGCTTTTGAAATTCTTCCAGGTCTGGGAAGAAGGAGTGCGCAAGCTCAGGAGAGCACAACAACCATCAGATCGGGCGAAGAAAAGAGATTTGGACCGTTGGTTTCTACGTCCATGAAGGAGCAGGAGAAGCGCATAGAAGGGAGAGATCATGAGCCGTTGGATCTCATTCAGAAATCTCGTCAACCGTTGGATCGGACAGGAGGTGCACAGGGTGTAACCCTTCTCACGCTAGGCAAAATTCCCAACAGGTATCGGGATATCGACGTTCATAAAATCGGGAGTCTCGAGGACAGGAGATCGGGGATTTCCATGGTGAAAGTCCCAGGAACAATTTGATCCGTCCATCAGTTGGGACACGTGGGCGAGATCGGGAGCCTATCGGCATTTCGTGGATCGAAGGAGTAAGATGCCGAGACATTTTGACATTTGAAGTCACAAAATCGCGAGAGGCAATCAAGACCGTCCATCATAGGAGGACGTGTGGCAGCGATTGAAGCCTCCAGGAAAGGTCCCGAAGGGAAAGTCGTCCATCGACATATCGAGGTTCGGTATTTCACGAATCCCGTGAACAAGAGGTTTGTGCATTTCAGAATCGTGAAGTCTGAAATTCCGACAAGAAAGGAGAGCTCCATTGTGTGGGGGCCAGCTGACGTCATATCGGGGATCGGGATATTGGGAATCCCGTGGACAAAGTGTTTACGCATTTCGACATTGCGAAGTCCGAAACCCCGATAGGAGGTATAAGGCTGTGGTCTTATAAGAAGTGGTCACATGGACCAGAGCATAGCCAGGAGGGGCTAAGGCCGAAAGGAGCACATCGACAAATCGGTGATCGGGAGATCCCGGGGATAGAGGTTCTCGACATCAGAAAAGACGAAACCCCGAAACATGAAATTAAATCGGGGAAAGGTCACAGGCGCGTGCAGAGGCCGTGACAGGAAAAAGAGAAGGACCTGTGGATCGGGTTTTCATCATAGATTCTAGCAGGGAATCGAATGAGCTAATTCGTCTCAAAGGGGAATTTGAACGATCCTGTGAGCAGGAGAGCGCGAGGTGGAGGTCTTATTTTCTCTCGCTGCATCATCAGGTCATCCACATCCTTTCTGATAGAAAAGACTAGGTCATGTAATATTGCCACTGAGTTGTGAATCTGTGATCATGAAGCACAATTTGTGAATGCATGAAGCTGGCTAAGAGGCTCTTCCAAGGAATAAGGGGGTTTCGTTAAAGGGGAAAGGATGGAGGGTGGTGGCAATGGAATGAAATGCTCAGGTGGTTGCATCGGGGGGACTATGGCTGGTTATGAAGAAGAAGAAAAATCCTGGATTGGGCCAAGAGAAAATTCCAGATAATTATCATGGAGGTCGAACCATTCCACAGGACAAGCCCAAGGCGATGACAGTGGTAGAACGATATGAAATTGATTTTGATACCAGACGAGGCCTCATTTTGGTTTCTCGCAAAGTCAAGGAATAAATAGCAGGAGTGGAGAGGAAGGAAGTAAGTCAACCCAAAAATTGTGATTCCCTATCAAAACAGGCACAAACGAATTTGGAGAACATGTTCTAATTGGGAGGTCTTAGATAAAATTTATTATGCCACTACCACCAGTGCCAATGTTCTTGATTCAAGTACAAAACCCCTACATGGAGTTTGGTTTTTTCATCTTGAATGTCATGAAGGGAGAAGTATTGATCCATTTGAGAAACCCACTCGGTTGGGTTGGAACCATCAAATTTATGCATGCCAACTTTGGGCACCTTATTCCAAGAAGGTGGAGAACCACAAGGGGAACGAGAGGACTAAGTATGTTCATAATGAGAAGACTAGAGTTCTTATGGGTTTGGCTCAACATTGTTACCCCTAAAGGGTTGAACCAATTTGTTGAATTGTTGGTCAAGGGTTGTGGTGAATTCATTGTGGAGCGAAGCTATATTATCATTAATTTCTTGTTCCAGGTGGGATATTCTATCCTCCAAGGTTTCTTGGGACTGAGAGCGAGTGGTAGGCATGGTGAAGTCATAGGTAGTGGTGGAGGTGTCGTGATGGAAAAAAAATTGGATTAAAAATGATAGGTACCTGGGTGATCAGGAAAAATGGAGGAATCCAATGGGATAGGTCTCAAGAAAGGAGTCCTAGAGGGGGTTGGGTCTGCAAGAAAGAAAAAGGGATTAAAATTGAAGGGTACCACTGCGATCAGAATGAAGAGAGGAATGCAATGGGCTGGGTCACAAATAAGGGTGTTGATAGGCCTAGACGTTTTTTTTTCTTTTTCACTCTTACATAGTTATACTCCAAACTAAATAATACTGCAGAGGCTGAATGCCCAAATTTTTAATAGGACAAAAGATGTAGTAATTTCACAACCCCAATGCAAACGTCAAGGTTGCACTTCAATAGATATTATCTTTTCTTTCTCTGTTCTATTTCCAAGGGTTAGGGTTTGCAGGGAATCTACAATCAAGGGTTTTCCCATTGCTATAGCTCTATTATATACATGTGGGGTCCAACAATAGTACTTGAACTAATATCTCAGGGCTCCAACTAAGGAGGCTAGACCTTACCCTTAGTCATATTTCCCAACTACCCAGGTACTAGAGATTCACTTGCCGAGTGTTGTTCTTGGTGACAATGTAGCAGTTAGGCAGTCAATCGGTTTATCTACTGAGGGCTTCACGATGCCTAAGTCTATCTATATATAGGTGATGTCTAATTCTCTACCACTCGAAGGAGTACCAACATGGGTTACAAGGGTGGCCAAGAGATGTGTTCTTAAGAACCACTTTTATTTCCTGCGTGTATGACTCTTTGACCACCGGTTTATGCGTGTAATGACATCTCAAGTTGAGTACTTATCATACATTTGTCGGCAAAAGCAGTTCCATAATAGCCTCTAATTTTGTTGGATCCACAACTATACCTTCATCGGATATAACATGCCCCAAGTAATGCATCTTCGTTTGGTAGAAAGAACATTTTGACAGTTTCCCGTATAATTTGTTTTCTCGTAAACAATGTAATACTAAGATTAAATGTTCTTCATGTTCTTCTATTGTCCAAGAATATATCTATATGTCATCAATGAATACTTAAACAAAATTTCCAAGCATTTGCGTAACACCCTATTCATCAAAGTCATGAATACCCTCAAAGTGTTTGTTAGTCCAAACGGTAAAATGGTAAGCTCGTAGTGTCTAAACCTCATCTTGAATGCGTTCTTAGGGATATCTTCCTCTTTAATTCGTAACTGGTGATATCTTGATCTCAAGTGAATATTTGGAAACATTGTCGCACATTTCATTTGATCAAACAAATTGTCTATTCTAGAAAACATATATTGGTTCTTGATCATCAGCTTGTTCATTTGATGGTAGTCAATACAAAGTATCCACAAACCATCCATCTTTCTTATGAAAATAACAAGCACATCCAGAGGTGACACACTTGGATGTATAAGCCCCAGGTCCAACGACTCCTTCAGTTGCATTTTTGACTCCTGTAACTCATGTGTTGACATCCGATAAGGCGTTCTTTCTACCAGTTAAGTTCCAGGTTTCAAGTCGATTGTAAAATCCAACTTTCTTTCAGGCGGAAAACTTGGTAACTCTTCTCGAAACGTGTAAGCAAACTCACATACTACCGGAAGGTTTTCTAATCCTTCCACCTCTCCCCTTTCATTTAGCACTAATATTTCATATATCTTACAGTGTTTGTGCATGCTCTTCTATATGTATAGGTAAGAAATGAACCTCAAGGACACTCCCTGGTTTCTTCCTACAATCACTCTTCTCTATCCCTTATCATCAGTCAAACTCAACTGTTTTGTCTTACAATTGAGTATCACATCATGCAATTCCATCTAGTCCATAGAAATCATGATGTCATAAGATCCTAAGAGCGTGACATATAGGTCAGACTTCGTTACAAAATATCCCAAGTTAATGCGACATCCCATAACCCTTACTCCAACATTCTATTTGGCACCCGAAGCCATTTCTACGTACCTAAAATCATCCTGTTTGGTTTCCTTTATCTTAACTCGTTTCAACACTGCACTAGAAATAAAGCTCTCTATAGCTCCTGGATCTACCAAAATACTAAAATTTTGGTTAGCGATGGTACCCGACGTCTCGAGCATAGCGCACGGGTGCTCGACCCGATGGTTATTCATCATATCATGAGTCCTGTGGGCCTTGCCCAAATCTCCAACTGTAGTGTGTCCTATTGACCCTGCCTCTCTAGCCTTCTCAACTAGAAAGTATCACTGGTAATGTGACTCTCCACATGTCCAACATCTGGTCTTCAGCCCAATACTCATGGTCCTGAAAGTAGAAGGTGTTGGCCTACAATCTTGAGCTACTGGTATGTTTTGTTGAACATGCCTAAACTGTTGTTGTTGTGAGCGACGTTTTTGCTACTCCGGTGGTCCTTTGTAGGGATTCCTCTACTAAGGATTTGGTCATCAAGGTTCATGAACATGGGTCCTCTAGACATATCTCGATGCCTTCATGTATGTTTGGTTGGTGTCTGATGTTGTTACACTCTATATGTCATCTGTCCAATAGGTCTTACAAGAGTCCTGTCATGACCCCCATTGGTCAGCTCTTCCTCAACTATGAGGGCCTTCTGGAATGCATCGTGCAATGTCTGAGCCATTAGGATCCTCAACTTCACACGAATGTTAGAGTTAATGTAGAACACAAACTTTTTGACCTTCAACTTCTCCATTTTTATATGTGGGGCATACTGAGGTAGCTCCATAAATATGTCCTCATACTCTGACACCATATGCCCACCCTGTCGTAAGGCATTGAAATCATTGAGTTGGTTCTCAATGAATTCCTCTGACAAATACCTCTCCAAAAAGCGCTCCTCGAACAGTTCCCATGACACGTCTTCAACAACCATGTTTAGTTTTGGTAGGAGTGTCTTCCACCAAAGAAGAGAACTCCCCTTCAGCTGAAAGACTGCCATGCGGACCTTCATGTTGGAGTTATAATCACGAAGTGAAAATCACATCACCATGTTCTCGAACCATACCTCGGAGGTTGAGCCATCTATGGCACCCAGAAACTCAAGAAATTTAACCTTCTTGAGTTCTCTTTAAATACAACCACTTCTAGCTAGAGTGCATTGTGAACCCTCATTGGGTACAGGCACCCTGGCCTCATCTCTATCTAATCGGTTAATCAAGGCATCTGACATCCTCTAAAAGGACCTTATCAAACCAACCACATCCTCCACCGCAACTTGCTCCTGCCCAATGACTTGTTATTCTCCCATGGGGTTAGACCCCTCTAGCGTGGATGCTACTGAAGGCATCGCACCTCCTCCCCTAGCACCATGCCGTCTATCTCCATGATTTCATCTAACCATAATCACCTTCATGGACAGTTTTAATTTTAATTAGTGATAAGTTATTAACCCAATGTTTAATACAGTTGAAGTCGTAATGATCCAAAGTCGTAGGGTTGAACCTGCTCTAATACCATATGTAATGGCCCCCGCCATTACAACAACAAAGGGATGTACAATAGGTAAAAAAAAAACATTCATTAGGAAATTAAAAACATCACAACATAATTAATCGCATCACAAAATCACATTATCATAATTATTAACGACGAAAATCAACGCATTAACATAATCAATAGTGACACATCAATATTAATCAATACATAAGAAAATTCACCAAGTTCATATGTAAGCAACATCATTATCGACCAATCAACATTTATCAAAAGGAAACTACTCACCCAACCTATCCTGCATGGTTAGGACCTCCAGGACGCATAAGCAACATTGAATTCTAGGATTCATCCGATTTATTTTGACCACTTAATGTCTCAGGGATGGACACTGTTTTGAGGAACAAGGAGGTTTATAATTCCCATATCCCAACATAAACACAGTCCAATCTAGATTATCAATTTCATCTAATAATCAATTATTCATGGCACAGCATGATATTATACTATACTTATTTTTTAGCAACAATGAGTGTAAATGAGTAGAAGGATATTTCATAAAGATTAATAAATCAAGAGCGTAAATACAATTTTAATCTCACGTATCTTAACAATACATCTCATTTATAAGGAATATCTTCTAGGATCATGTAAGGAAAAGCTAAAATTTCATAATCATAAAGGAAGATCCATAAGAAGACCAATTTTCTTAAGCAATACCTTAATTTAACGTCACCTTTACATTATGTATCCAGGTTATGAAACTAAAAAAATCATTTATTTTATCTATTAACAATAAGCCAATTGCTAGCATATCCCTCCTTCAAGAACTAAGAGGGACAATCCTAACAACAATATGGAAGGATTCCAAGCTACATTAGTATCTAGAGGAAGAATCATAAGACGATCAACCCATAATTTAAACAATGAATTTCATGTTAACTTAAACTTCTAGGCATAAGGAATTTAAGGGATCGAGTCTTATCAAATAATATTAAAGGGAAATGAAGGCTGAGATATAATTCTAATTAAGAAATTAAAGAATTTAAGGAAGGCTCAACAATGAATTAAAGTACCCAATGTCAACTAAGAATTCTGGAATAAGGTAAGGTTAATTATTACACTACCAATTAATTAGTGAAGGGTATACACGAATAGAATAAATTTTACCCTTACGCAAATCCAGAATGATATGAAAGAATATAATTGACTTTAAGAATAAATGTAAAATTTCCATCCACATGGAAGTGAAGAGGTAAATAAAAATGGTTGGGTTCAAGATGCAATTACTACCAACACTGGAAGTCAACGATGGCACAATCGCATGCGAAGGACCTACAGTACCGAGTTCCATACTTAGCAACAATCTACAAGGGAATGTGAGAAAATCCACTGAGTTCTACATCAATGGCTACGAATTTAAGATCGAAAAAAAGTTATTTTCCATGAGTTGAAAATCGTTAAGGCACCAGAGGAATTATTTCAATATGCAATCGAAGAGTAGTTGAGAAAGACGAGATCCCCCACAAGACCCCCAAACATTCAATCAGATTCAATTCTCCTAGACTTTTCGGCGATCCTCAGAGAATCATCGAATCAAGGATTCTAGACTAGTAGCAACTAACGAGAGAGATAGATTCGGGTAAAAATTTTAATTATTCCAATCCACATGGAAATTCAACTTGAGACTAGATAAAATTGAATGGAAAAATCTAACCAGAGAATAGATTCAGATAGTACTTTTGTGCGCAAATCATAAGTAATTAATTCATGGCCAGATCTCAACTAGAATGGAAGTGATCAAAACATTCATGCATATATACATCCAATGATCATATTTGAGTTAAACAAAATGGAAGTGACCAAAACATTCAAGCTCAGAATTTGAAATAAATGGTAGTGACCAAAACTTTCAAGCTTGAAATTCGAAATAATGGAAGTGACCAAAACGTTCAAGCTCAAAATTTGAAATAAATGGCAGTGATCTATGCTCATATATATATATATATATATATATATATATATATATATATATATTCAATGCTCAGATTCGAATTAAAAAAAAATTCAATGACCAATACGTTCAAGCTTAGAATTATAAATAGTGGCAATGATCTATGATCCTATATATATGAATATATATTCAATACTCAGATTAAAAAAAAAACAATTAGTGCCCAAAAGAATGAAATTAGGAAATTCTTACAGTAATGCATTGCCCATATTCTATTATTAGGGTATATTACATGCAGGTTATAAGGTAGGATGGCACACAGTCTTTTTGGGACAAGGAAATAACCCCCAAATGGTTATGCGTAGAGACATCACTTTATCATTACATTGATCAACAAAATTTAAAAAAAAAAAACATACACGGAGTAATCAAGTTTAACACCAATAAACCAAAACCCTATGACAATTTAGCATCCATGGAATGAATTCAATCAAATCTGTTAGAAACGATAATAACTCAAAAACATCAATCACTCTAACAATCTTATGGGGTGTCCCAGATAACAACGAATGAATAATATCTCAAGATGAGTTGATAAACAGAAGGTCGACCAACAAGAAAATTCCAATATTTTTTGTTGAAGAATTTCAATGACAACATTGTTAGAACTCAACTCGCTAAGATGATTTTCAATCGCTTTCATCAATACAACACATTACAGAACAAATTCTAAAAATCTACTATACAAATTTTATTTTTACAACAATACATTTCTCAGAATTTAAAATACCGTAACCTATGAAGATGCATTTGGAGACGATCTTCTGCAACTGGCATTCCTTCCGACCTCCCTCTTGCTAATCATTGGGACTTTACTGGTACCTCCCAGCCAATGCTAGGGGTACTCTTCTTCCTGCTTAGCCCCCCAATCTGTAAAGGTTCCATGCACACAACCAAAATACTCTAGTGCCAAGCTTGCCTCATAAGGTAGAGCCACCACTCTCTCTTAAGTTGGGTATCCCAAATCTCACAAGTAAAACCAGTCAAAATTTTTGCACCATAACTTTACCCCTAACCAGTGTGTTCCCTTCCCCTCTTTATCATTTTTTTTATAGGATTTTCCTTAATAACCACTCCCCACTGGCACAATTAATTCACTTTTTAATTATATAAGTTAGACTTATTTCTCCCTTACACTTGTCACACTTCCCCAAGTTGCACAAGTAATTCCACATTTTATTTTAATTAAAGTCAATTTCCCTCACCCATCCTAAAAGCACTTCTTAAATCACTCATAGTTGTCTCTTTATTCCCCCCAATTAATGACTGATGTCTTACTAAATTTGAGTTGAGTTAAAATAAGAGTCTTCTAGTTAGACTATTGTCAACTAGACTCTATATACCTTTCTATGTGTACGCATTCTTTCATCTTTATTTCTTTCTCATTTTAGAACTCGCTTTTAATATTTTCTTGCACACATGTGCCTTATCAAATCTTTAGATATATTTCACTCTTTTTAATAACTAACTTGCTTTACTGCATCCCCTTTTTATTTGATTTATAATTTAGTTTTAGTCTTCTTACGCAAACTTAGACTTAGGCTTAAATTTTGAATAGGCTTAAAATTTCATTTGTGGATGTAAAATTAATAATTTTGATACTTAATTAATTAATTAAATCCAACAATGTTTAAATATTTTACAAGGTTTAATTATTCTCTCAAGGTCTTCTAGGCCAACTAGATTCATTGAATCAAGTGTTACTTTCACGACGTGCCCTTCAAGACACACTCTGGGTTCCAAGGGTGCCACTCGCCTTTGACTTGTTTTGGTAGTTGTCTAACCCTTGGAGTCACCACTCCATTCGAGTGACCTTGTGAGAGACTAAGGGATTCTAAGGAATAAAGACCCCGCCTTATTTCACACCTGTTAGGAATCTTCGTGAGCGACTATCTTAGTCTTCCGTCACAACATCATGTACCTCTCAAACTAGGTAATCGTTAACCTACAATTCAAAGCATGACGAGAGTGCTAGTAGGTTGTGACAGGGATGCTACCACACCTCTCCCTCAATATATGGTCTATGTGCATGACCCCTTTACTCCTTATGTGAGTCATATTAGCAAGCATTTGTTAGCCTACATCTATCAACGAACACTATTAATGATCCATATATAACATCATACTATAATCGATCATATGTCACATATGCATAAATGAAATACTCAAACCAATACAATCCATTCCCTGAATCAATCCAGAGTCCAAGGAGGTCCATTGATGCCATCGACATCCACAATGTGTCAAGTGTCCTGCACACTCAGGGAAAACGTGTCAATAGTATCTGTCAATACATATATCTCAAATAACATAAAACAAAAACCATCAACATCATCATAAAAATCCATAAGCGAAACAAATAACCATGTACTATAACCATATCAATTTCACGCAAGTTCCCTCAAAGAATAAGTCGATAACAAGTGCTCACAAGAGAGAGATGTTATATGTAGGGTTAAAGAAAAAGGATATGTTTCTTAAGTTAAAAATTGTTCTCTTTTGTTTATTCTATTTCTTCTCCTCATTCTACATAAGTCTTCATAGAAGTGGAAGTTAAAATAGGACTTGGAAGAGGGTTCAAGAAATTTGGTTAAGTGATTTAATTATTTTTATTTATGTTGGTCATGGTTTTTTTTTTAAGTATATATATATGACCTTTCAAAAGCAAAAATTAGAGTATCATCTGACATGCCAAGGTTCTATTTGTGTTGAATTTCCCTGTAGGGAAACCAATTTAGCTTGTCTCTCAATATTAAGATCAACAAAGTTAAATTATATGAACTTAATCGCCGAGTAGGGAAACCGATTCAGTCGAACCTGTCATGAAACCTAAATGACCAAAATATACTAACTCTAAAAAATCAAACTGGAAATACTATTCAAGGTGACTAACTGAGTTGTGAATCTATGATCATGAAGAACAATTTGTGAATGTATGAAGTTGGCCAAGATGCTCTTCCAAGGAATCAGGGGGTTTCGTGAAAGGGGAAAGGATGGAGGGTGGTGGAATGGGATGAAATGCTCAGGTGGTTACATCGGGGGGGCCCACTTTGCACTAGGTATTTCTTCTAAAAAATTGTATTTATATTAAAATACAAATTTTTAAGTAAATTGGAGTGATAGTATAAGAGTATGCATAATTTAATTAAATTTATTTAAAAAATATATGTTATAAAATTAATTTTAATTCATAATATTTTCAATAGTATTTTGATTAATTTGCTTAGCAAGATCACTTTCACGCAAATTTCCTCAAAGAATAAGTCGATAACATGTGCTCGCAAGAGCGAGAGGTTATATGTAGGGTTAAAGAAAAAGGATTGGTTTCTTAAGTTAAAAATTGTTCTCTTTTATTTATTCTATTTCTTCTCCTCATTCTACATATGATCCAGATGGATATCGGTGGCAACCCACCTTTTCCAACTATCTCAAAACAACTTTCTGACATTTTTGGCAATTTACTATTTTTAGCAATTTTTACTTCCAGGGCCATTTTGAGGGCCTAAATGAAGGTTTTTCGGTATCGAGCTCCTCAATGATAGTTGAAGGCATTATTGAGCCCCCAGAATGAATCTCCTCGATGATACCTTTCCAACGGGCTATTACATGCCTAAAAAAGAGATCGTATGCAAAAGTTACGACCCTAGGAAGTTGATGTACTAGCTTACCCAAATGGGGCCCACATGACTTTTTGGCGCTTCATCTCCTAGGGTTAGGTTTTTGGATGTCTAGGGTTTTTGGCATTATTTCTTATTGTAAAAAGGCCTTCAGAGCCTCATTGTAACCTTCTTCTTGTGAATTCGCGCTGTCGTCACATCTCTTCTCAGAGATAAGCCGCCACCATTCCAGCAAGCTTGTTTCCGCTGCATTTTACAGTTTCAGCTTATATCGTTATTGAATAGAAAACCAGTTTTAATGTATCTCTGTTATTTTGTGTTAAGCACCTGTTAATAATCTGTATTCATTTTGTTCTGTTCATAAAATCTGATTCAGTGGTATCAGAGCAGTCTGCTCCTTATCGTCTTAATGCATGTCCCCAACGAGGTCATAGTACAAAGAGTTAGGTCTCGAGCTTGTTTATCTTGAGGACAGAAGCTCTCGCACACCCAAGCGACCTCCCATGGAAGGAGAAAAGAAATATGTCAGGACAGGAGATCCTTTCAAACTGTTGATTGAGGAAGCCCTCACGCAACAAAGGAATGATATGATGGATAGTTTCGTGCAAATCCTTCGAACGGAGGCGCTGCCCCCTTCAAGGTACAAATAAACTTTGATATTCCTATATTTGAAGGTCAGATAGACACAGATGTTGTAGACAAGTGGTTGAATCTACTAGAAGGGTATTTTTCTGTTCATAAATTTTCGGATAGAGAAAAGATTACTTTTCCGCTCCTCAAAGTCGTTCCCCATGTCAAAGATTGGTGGGAAACTTTCTATGAGCAAAAGGAAATAGAGGAAACCTCATTATTTTCAGTCACGGCCACCTGGGAATCCTTCAGGGATTCTATTAAGGAACAATAATACCCTGTCAGAAGTTATGACGACTTATATACCAAATGGACCACACTGCAGCAAGAAAGAGACCAAGCAGTGCCAGATTTCAAAAATATCTTCCATACCTTGCGCACCAAGTTGGGTATCAAAGATTCAGAGCGAAATATGGTGCTCAAGTATCGTGGTGCTTTGCATAGATACATCCAAACCGAAATGGAATTTTTGGACATCTCATCCTTGGGCGCGGCCTACCGATATGTCGTCAAAATCGAGCAGAAGCTCAAACAAAAGACGCGACAATTTGGGCCTGGGAACCCCTCACAACAAAATCCAGGAAAGGGCGGCCCCAACCCACCAAACAAAGGACAAAGCAAATATGGGCAGTATCAAGACAACCAGTACAAGCCGCAAGCAAAGAAGGACACCGAAAAGACAAAGAAAGATACCGAGAAGTGGTGCGACTTCCATAAGAGCCCTTGGCATAACACTGCTGACTGTCGCTCAAAGCAGTCACTGGTGGCCGAAGTGAAAACCTCTGAATCAGATGCAGATTCTGACTCTGAGATAGAACCAGAAAGGGGAAGACGAATCATTGACGTGGAACCCAATGCCACCATTGCTACCACCAAGCTCCATCCTGGTGAACCAGACGAGCCAGAAGAAGGAGAGCACCTCTTCCATTCACATATGTGGGTAAAAGGCACCCTGCTGCACTTCATCGTTGATAGTGGTAGCCAGATGAACCTCATCTCAGCAGAGGTCATCAAGCGGCTGGCCCTGTCAACAACATCTCACCTACAACCCTACACCATTGGATGGCTCTGCCAAGGAAGCGATCTCTGTGTCAGCCAACAGTGTTGATTGTCGTACGACATCAATCCATTCAAAGACGAGGTATTGTGTGATGTTTCTCCTCTCGAAGTTTGTGATGTTCTTTTGGGCCAACCTTATTTATGGAAACGTCATGCTATATATGAGTCTAGGCCTCATAGTGTTATTATTACTTTGAACAGAAAATTGTACAGGATACACGAGGCAGTCCCACCTAGTGCTATTTCCTTGATCTCTGCTAAGAAATGCAGGAAGGTCATCTCGTAGACGGGGAAGTTTGTCTTCTTTGTGATTTTCTCTCAGAACAAGCGAAATATCGTAGCCACATCCAAGGTCTCTGCGGCCGATCTCTCCACACAACAGAAGCAAGTAGATAAGGTCGTGGAAGAATACTCAGATATCTTCTCCTCACCTACAGGGGTACCTCTGCACTTCCAAGTCAAGCACCCCATCGATCTGACCCCCGGCGCACTGCTGCCCAATGGGTTAGTCTATCATCGCTCTTTGTTAGAGAATTAGGAGATCAAGCGATAGATCCAAGAACTACTCCACAAGGGGAACATCTGCCCCAGCTCATCACCTTGCGAGAGCCCAATCGTGTTGGTATAGAAAAAAGATGGAACCTGGCGACTTTGTATTGATTACCGAGCTCTGAATAAAATCACTGTCAGAAACCGGTACCCAATTCCCCGAATCGATGACCTCCTTGACCAACTCACGGGGGCCAAATACTTTAGTAAGATTGATCTGAAGTCTGGCTACCACCAGGTCCCGATAGAACAGACATATGTATGGAAGACCGCCTTCAAGTCAAAGGAAGGACTTTTTGAATGGTTGGTCATGCCCTTTGGTTTGACAAATGCTCCAGCCACTTTCATGAGGATGATGGACGATATCCTGTGACCATTCACCAATACTTTTGTAGTGGTGTATCTGGATGACATTCTAATTTACAGCAAGACTTGGGTCGAACACTTGCAGCATATTCAGCAGGTTCTGCACACCCCGCAGCAGCACAAGATATACGCCAACCTGGAAAAATGCTCCTTCGGCATGGATAGGGTCCATTACCTGGGCTACATCATTGATCAACATGGCGTACATGTGGATCCAACCAAGATCCAAGTCATCTGTGACTGGCCAGCCCCAACAACACTCACTGAGATTCAGAGCTTCTTGGGACTTGCTAATTTCTACCACAAGTTCGTGTTGGGTTTTTCCCATATTGCATGGGCCCTTAGCCAAATAAACAGGGGTGGTGGTAATGAAAAAATTGCGTGGGGCCGGTCCCAACAACAAATGTTCGATGATTTGAAGCAGTGCTTGTGCTCAGCCCCAGTACTTTCACTACCGGACCTGCAACATCCCTTTGAGATCGAGACATATGCTTCAGACTATGTTGTGGGTGTCATTCTCACTCAGCACGGCCACCCCGTGGCCTATCATAGTGAGACATTGTCCGATACTGCCCGTAAGTACCCTACTTATGACAAAGAAATGTAATCCATTGTGAAAGCATGCCGCCAGTGGAGACATTACATTCTTGGGAAGGAGACAGTCATCCACACTAATCATAAGCCACTGCAATTCATGCAGACACAGGGAAAACTGCAGAATGACCGCCATCAAAAGTGGTCCACATACTTGCAACAATTCCACCTCAACATCAAGTATAAAATAGGAAGCACCAATCACGTCATTGATTCCCTCAGCAGACCGCCAGTCGCAGCACTCACCACGGTGCTAGACTCTTGTGGCCATGAGACATCTGGATGGCCCCAACTCTATGAGATAGACCCTGACTTTTCCACCTCCTACCAAATGTTGGGTGCAAATGCAGTTGTCGATAATTTTCGTCTTCAGGATGGGTTGTTATGTCATCTGGGCCATATCTGTGTTCCATCAAGTGAGCGAGCGAAGCTGATCTGGGAATCCCACTACAGTTAGGTGGTAGGACACTTCGGCGTTGAAAAGATAGTGGCGATGCTACAGAAACATTTCTACTGGTTGAAACTTCGACAGGAGGTCGGCAAGTATATCAGGTTCTGCACTGCCTGCGCTATTGAAACAGGGCCTATATACCCCTCTTCCTACTCCTGATAGGCCATGGGAATCCATCTCAATGGACTACATGTCAGGCCTTCCATCCACCAAGCGGGGAAATGACTATGTTTTTGTGGTTGTTGATCGTTTTTCTAAGATGGTGATTCTGGTTGCCTGCAAGAAGAGCATCACAGCAGAGGCCACTGCCAAGATCTTCTTTGAACGAGTTTGGGTACATTTTTGAATTCCACAAACCATTGTATCAGATCGGGGTAGTCGATTTCTCAGCTCACCAAATCCACGACCTTCCACCCCCAAACAGATGGCCAAACTGAGGTTGTAAATCGAATGATTGTGCATATCCTTCGCATGTATAATTCAAAGAACCCTCACACATGGGATGAGAGCCTTCCCTATGTCCATCATAGCTACAACCGATCCTTTCATAGCTCAACTGACCATAACCCCTTTCAAGTGGGGTTGGGATTCCAACCATTGGGTCCCATAGATGTTGCACTTCCCCTTGTGGTCACTTCGACTGACTCATATCCTGATCCAACTGAAGCTGAAAAAACCACCCGGTTCATTGAGCGGATCCAACACATCCACCAACAGGTTCAGGATATCCTACAAAAGTCCAATGAAAAGTACAAACAACGCCATGATCAACATCAGGTGCCGCATAAGTTTCAGGTGGGCAACAAAGTTTGGTTGCACTTGCAGAAAGAACGCCTTACAGGACCCCATCGGAAGCTTCTCCCACTCCTTTATGGACCGTACACTATCACCAAGGCCATGGAGGATAATTCTTTTGAGCTCAACATTCCTCCTTTCCTTGGCCTGCACCCAGTGTTCAACGTGGATCTCCTTCGCCCTTATTTCCCACCATTATTGGACACCTCAGAAGTAGCAGAACAGATGACACCAACAGATCTCAACCCCAACTGCGTACAACAAACATCCAATGATCAAATTGTGGACAGATATATCAAGGGCACTCGACAACAAAGGATCCAACTTTATCGAGTCATCAAAGCAGGGCAGCTCCTGCACCAAGGCAAGTGGCTCACCTGGGGCCAAATTCAGCAGAAATTTCCTCATCTAATGGGGTACCTCAATGCAATGGAGACCATTGCTTCCTAAGGAGGGAGGATTGATCCAGATGGATATCGGTGGCCACCCACCTTTTCCAACTGGCTCAAAACAACTTTCTGACATTTTTGGCAATTTACTATTTTTAGCAGTTTTTACTTC
>ML778520.1:588786-604099 GCA_009831015.1 Picea engelmannii
TTAAAAGTAAAAATAGCACATATGACATTATTTTCACAACAAAGTCAATAAAATTTATATTTAGGGCCCACTTATCTTGTGAGTGGAATGTTGGGGCACAATTCAGCAAGGAGCAAAATGTAAGGCTGCAAATCTAGGTGAGTCAATATAGGTTTCTCGATCCCAAAACCAAGAAGTACCATTGATATGAAATTGAAGTTGCAGTTACCTAAGCCAATCTAAAGGGAGGGGGAAGCAAGAAGGGATTCTCAATTTCAACCTCTTTACTTTTATTTCTTCATTCTCTAGTATTGATTGCTTTGCAATCATTCTACCCAAATTTAAGGTCACAAAGAGAAGGCGGTGTGGGGAGTGTTTTCCATTTTTGTTAGAGAGGAAGGGGACAATAGTCATACAAATACCTAATCAACCAATGGTGTTAAGGAAGGATCACCTTATAGTCATAGGATGAGCTGAGATATTGAGCAAGGGAGAGAAGAAAAGAAAATGATCGTAAAGTAAATGTGCAGAAAGGAAATGAATAGAAAGTAAATGTGCATAAATTAAACTATTCTAATATCGAGAAATGATAAACCATGAAGTAAAAGTAGTAAAGGAAATACATGAAAGAAAGGGAATGTTGGAAATCAAAGTACATGAATTGAATAAATGAGAATGTATAAATAAAACTACATATTTTGAAATAGAATAAAATAACCACCATATAATTTAGATGTAGAGGGGATGCAACCTCCATTGGAACTTTATCTTAGGCCTACACCCTAAATCAAGAAATCGGTTGAATCCCTCAAGATAAAAACACTATTTACAACAATAAACTTGAACGAAAAATCAACATTACTCCCAAATTCGAATTTACAAATTGAGATTAGTAAAAATAGATGAATGACAATCCTCAAGAAGAGACTAGATTAAACTATCAACTATGCTTCCACTTATACTTGAAAAGAATCCTATCTAATACTTCTGATCAATCCCTCGATTGATGGAGGTTGTCCCAAAATCTCCTAAAAGCATGCAAACTATTTTGTGGTATTACTCTAGTCTTCTAGAGAAGGTGAAGGAATAAGATCCCTTAAAAATATTAGTAGCCATCAAGTTCGACTAAAGCTATGAATTAGGGAGATCCATCTTGTCTTATTGATTTGATTTTCTGCACCCTTTGGGCATCACATTAGGCTCCATATACAACATATGCAATAATAATATAGATCATAGATCACTTTAAGATCAAGCATATGCCACATTTCAACTTGAGTTAAGTTAATCATATACAATTATATAAACATTAAGTCATATTGGTCATAAAACAAATGAATGTTTCTCATGAAGGTTTCGGCTTAGGGGAAAGAGTGTGTTGAAAGTAGATGTATAATGGAACATAAAACATACAATTTGGAGGCTGATCAGTATTTACATAAAAGGTTGTTCTATTTCCAATTAGACAACCTCAAAGAAGGATGGACCCTATGCTGAAGGATATAGTGAAATCAAAATTTGAAAACTTTTAAATGCATATTTTATATACCCAATCTCAAATAATGAGTGGATTTCTCATTTATTTATTATCCAAAATAAAGGAGGTAAATGGAGAGTACATGTGAATAATAAATAATTCAAGGACGCCATTAGAACCACTTCCCTTTGTTATTTATTGATCAGGTCTTAGATGCATTATACGGAAATAAATATTTATCTTTTATTGATGGATTTAGTGGCTATAACTAGATTCAAATAAACCCAACGATCAATATAAGACCACATTTACATTCCCTTGGGTTACATTTGTTTATAAAGTTCTCGCATTTGGATTATATAATGCTCCTGCTACTTTTCAATGTGCTTTTAAGGACATTTTCATATTTGATTCGTGATAGTGTAGAAATATATATAAATGACTTAGTTATTCATGGAAATAATTTTGAATAAGCCTTAACCAATATAAAAAGTTTTTTTCAAAATTTTCAAGACATGAACCTACTTTGAGAAATGAAAAATGGTTAGTGTTAATGAATGAAGGAATAGTATTAGGGAATCACATATCATCTTTTGGAATTGGGCTTGATATTACAAAACTAGTTGTCATCTATTAGTTAGCAACATGATCCAGTTGGATATCAATGGCCACCCACCTATTCCACTAGCTCAAAACACAATTTTTTATCTTGGCAGTTTTTGTATGGTTTTTTGAGTCCTAAACTTTCAGGGTCGTTATGAGCCCCTAAATGAATTTTTTTTGGAACGACAACACCTAGAATGTAGCCAAAGGTAGATTATAGGCCAAACTAAATGTGTACTTTTCAACTAGACCTTACCGATGAAATATGGAGCACCCCAAACAGAGATCGTATGCAAAAGTTACTCCCCCAGGAATTGACGTATCAACTACCCCCATCAGGGCCCACAAACCTTTTTTATTTTCATCTTATGGGTTAGGGTCTTGGATGTTTAGGGTTTTCTCATTAATGATTATGTTGAAAAGGCCTTTTGAGCCTCATTGTAAACATCTTCTTGTGAATGTGTGTAGCCATCACATATCTTCTCAGAGATAAGCTACCACCATTCTAGCGAGTTCATTTCACTCTACATTTTTACAGTTCCTCCATATTTAATTCATTAATAGAATTTGAGGATTATTGTATCTCTGTGCTTCTATCATATTTTGTGTTTAATTTCATTGCCTCATAAAATACGGATCACAACACCTTAAAGAAAAGGATTTCAAAATATTTCTTTGTCGTCCAAGATACCATAGGAGATTCATTAATGATTTAGGTAAAAATGTAGCATCCCCAGTTTTAAACCTCGAAAATTACAATGTAATTTCATAAATGTGATTTGTGTTTGTGAGCTAATATGTTTGGGGAAAATATATTGTATGGATTAATATGGCCGAGGGCCAAACTATGTAAATGGTACATTAAAATGATTAATGAAAAAAATATTGTTGGTTGCGATGCGAGAGGGATGAGAACGATGGAGGGATATGATTCCACAAGAGAGAGGGTTCCAAGAGGGAAATATTCATGGGTACTAATCCAACCCACATTCCTGAAATTATTTATAATTGTATATAACCTTATATTTGTTGTTGAGTGTTCCCAAAGCCCATCATTAAACTCATATAAGAGAGTGGGTGTGAGAGTAACATCCCATAGTTAATGGGAAGAATGGGGATGAAGTAAAATCAACATTTGGTAGAGTGAGAAGCCAATTGGATTAAGGAAAAGTAATTTTGTATGGGAAAATAAGACAATTTTTACATGCAATTGTTTTTGCACCAAGAGATGAGTTGAGTGTTGGGAATATCACCGAGCATGTTTTTCTTGAAGGAAACCATTATTTTGATGTGTTTTGTGATGGAATGAGGTCAGTGTTCCTTTGAATATAGGTTGTAATCCTATAGTGTGTTTTCATGTTGAGGAAATGTATCAATATCCTTGTGAAGGCTGTTGTGAGAACTCCTAAAGTAGATGAGAGTTCATGAAGTCCTCAGCTGAGATATTCATGGCCATTTGAGTGCACTATAAGCCTTGATAAATGAATGGTATATCCTAAGGGATTGAGAGCATTGAATAGGTTATGTTCATGGGTTGTGCAATTTGTGGGGAATAGAGAGTTGGTGGATTAGAAATTTTGTAGGAGTAGAACCTAGGTTTTGGGTTGTTGAGTGTGGAGAGTGGACATCCATAGGGATACATCTCCTTGTAGAATCATAGCCTTATATTGAAGGTGGACTATTTTTAAGATAAAATTAATAGTGACACATATGGCTAGGAGGTTCATCCTTCGTACGCATCCAGTTGGTTATGTTTTGTGAGCAGAAAAGTTTATGTTGTGTTTTTTATGATTAGTCCACTATGTAAATGATATTTGAATGATATGTTTTTGTTGTGTGCTCACTGGATGCATTCATGTTTTTTTATAAATGTTGTAGATGCATGGGTAAATTATCATATTGTTTTGTTGTAATTGTTATGGGTATGTTGCCCATTAATTTTATTTTATATATATGGGACATTTTTAAATTTGTATTTAGTAAGATAAGTCATTTTCCATAGTTATGGGACTCATCTTGGAAGGTTGGGTACATTACAAAAACTCTAGCACCAATATTTACATTTCTTTTGAAAATGGTTGAGTTCCTCGAGACAGTAGAATGAAAAAATGCATATGAGATCTTAAAAGAAAAATTAGTTAAACCTCTTATGTTACAAGGACCTAATTGGTATCTTCCATTTCATATACATAATAATGTTTTTGATAAATCATTAGGATAAATTTTTGGGGAAAAGAAATTTAAGGAACCATATATAATCTACCACATTAGCAAAAACGTTTTGTGTGCATAACAAAACTATATTGTTAGAGAAAAATAATTCCTTGCATTATTGTACATTATAAACAAGTTTGAACATTACATCATTGTGTATCCACTTTTTGTGCATAATAACCATTCTACAATTAGGTATTTAATGAATGAACCAATTTTAAATGGTTGGATTATTAGATGGTTGTGTTTACTATAAGAATTTGATTTAACTATACTTGAAAAACTTGGTAGAGAAAATGTTGATTCAAAATTTCAATCCAAGTTGATAAATAGTGCATATCAAGAAGTTGTGGACGATTCTTTCCCATATGAGTACTTTTTTTGTTGTGTTAGTGCAAACCCCATTGTTTACTAATATAGTTAGCAACCTTGTTGTAGAGAAATTTCCCTAACATTTCTCGTAAAAGGTGCATTACAAAATTGTCGTACATATTGATTCATTCACTTGGATTATAGGTTACTTGTTTAAATATAGGTTAAACAATTTTTTATGCCATCATGTACAACAAGATGAATTCTATAACATAATGCAATCTTCTCATGGTGATCCATGTGGAGGTATATTTGCTAAAAAAAGAATATCCCACAAGATTCTTCTTGTAAGTTAACAATGGAATACATTAAATAAATATGGTATAGAGTATTGTTGGGTATATATGCATATTAGGGCCCACTTAGGTTTTTGACAAAGGTCCAATGTAGTTTAGTTCTCACATTTTTTGTTCCCAAGAGTGGAAAGTCTCCTCTAAAGCACATGCCAAGAATAAGGATAAGGATGTGGGTTGTAAGATGAGTATTTTACCATTTTGACTTAACATTCTTTTATAACCAAATATAAAATTGTGTTGCACAACTCCTAAGAATACATTACATATTCAAATATTTGACATATAACATATCTATTCTAACAAAAATTAGATGGAGATACTCACATACCATTCATCCATGTAAAAGATAAAAACAATAATTTTAAAATAAGGGGGGCTTCCATTACTTCAATCCATCTCATAGATATAATACATCCTTACACCTGTAATAGGAATACAAGTCGATGATGATAATAATAAGACTACAATAATTCCAAAGAAGATTCCATAACAAAATAACATTTTTATCAAAACCTAGAAAATGAATAACCAAGTGAGTAACTACTATTTGCATCCATAAGGGACTACTTATATAGTTCATATTAGTGGTTATTATTGAATATGACACACAAAAAAAAATCTAAATAACATATCTAGATTCATAAATACAAACCATTACATGATATAATTATTGGCTAAACAAGGTTGCAGAATAGGGGATATTCCCCATATTCTACACAACTGACTTTTGGTGCACATGGAATAACTAAGGTTGTCCAAGTCTCACGTTTGCTTCCTTCTTGGCACTTAAAGCATCATACAGAATTGAAGGGGCCAACAAATCCTAACCAAATTTGTTGAGTCTCCCTCTATTCAACACCATTTCTCTATTACACCTTTCGCTTGTGTATTCACTTCAAATGAAGGGGCCAAATCAAGTACCAATGCTAAGGTGTGAGCTTAGAACTAGTTGAAAGTATCTAACTTGGTGGTCCATTTTCCTAACAAAATCAATCCCTAGCAATGAATACAAAAAATGGTCAGTCACTTTATATCGGCAAAGGACTCCAACTATTGCAACTCCAGATGGAGAACCTATGCCACTAGTTGAAATCCTCTCAAATAAGTCCTATCAATGAGCACAACATCATGTAGAGATTCTAATTGATCACCAATGACCTAGATGAACAAGCGATTCATTTTTCATTTTCTTGATCCATTCCTATCAATCAATCATACATACTAATAGAGGACCCCATCTAATCCTAAACTATGTTATATATCAGTTTTATATCCTCCATGGTTCTCCACAATTAGGCTTTTGAATCCTATCCTTCTATGATGAGGGGAGATACCCTATCCATGATCCCCCACAGGTGTTGATCATCATGGCTACACTCAATATATAATTCATATCGAAGCATTAATGTTTGTTGGCACTATTGCCTCCAATAAGAACACATAGTATCCATGTTACAAACGTAAAAGTATAAAGGGCAATAAATAATAACAAAATAAAAGTACAATAAATAATAATAATAAAATAATGAAAGGTCATAGGTTATTGAAGTGACATGAATTTGAATGAAAAGGCACCTGCTAGGAATATTTATATGAGGCCCCTCATTTTGATTCATCATCATCTTATTCACTCATTCTTCTATATATTAAATATTTATTTTTCTCTCTCAAAATTGACTCAACAAATTAAGTAAGAAAATTAATTGCTCCATTGGAATCAAAACCATTGATTTGGCCAAGTTGTGGGTTAACTTTACATATCATACATCATATCAAGCTATCATTAATTTTTGTTCTTTATACAATGGTCAATTAACACTCACAATAGTTTCACACACTACAACCATGTTGTATGAGTTATAGAAAATATAGCCACCAACCTACATTCAAATATTTTGTACACTCAATTGTCATTTTAAAAATAAGTTCAAACCTATTTAAATACAACCACCACCCATCTATATGATTCCTCCATTCGTATAAATTCAATAAACATAGTTGCAATATGTCCATACAACTGACATATCTAGCCATTGTATTCTCCCTCCATCCTTTTTGGTGCATTTTTACACAGTACATCATATGTTGTCACCATTTGAAATCTCATTGTCAGTCGTATCAATTTCATATGATATTCACTCAACTGTAATTGTCCATTGATAAAATAGTCATATGCTTGTGTTTATAATATTTGTTGGGTTCGAGTTTTGACCCTTGTTACCCAACCAATTCATCTCTATTTTTAATCTAAAAACCCTCCTTTTGTCTACTTTCACCTAAATAATGGTACAATTAGCATAACTAAGGTAATAAGTCGTTCTTTTTATGAAACTCTTAGTTTTGTCTTGTAAATAGTATTAGTAGTAATTTATTCACCAAAACTACTTGAAAGTTAGTTATTACAGGAATTTACTTTATTTCATGAGTTGTTACAGGAATTACAAGTTGGCATATCTCCACTCGCTCTAAGGAATATTTTTCCCTTGAGGGTACTTCACTAATACCAAATGATCTAGGAGGATCGACAATACTTAAAAATTGATCTTATTAAATGGTAATGAAAATAATTCCATTGCATAGAGATAGATCAAATATTTCCAACAATATGTGAATAACCTCAAACGAATGTCGTATGAGAAATTTATGGAATTTCAAAGTTTCGGTGAAAACAAGGAAAACTGATGACATGGTAGTCTGTATAGATGACATCATCATGATGTCATTGTGATGATGTGGAATTATGGAAGATTGCCACATGGCATTCGTATAGTCGACATGGTAAGATGACTTCAAAATCCATACGAAAAATGACAAACTCAAAAAGAGACATGTGGACAGGTGACAACAACATGTTGACGTGGTAACACAAGGGATTTCCTTGTGCCACTCAGAAATGGACTAATCAACACCTTGTTGGACCAGTTAGAAACTAGCATGTGTCATCTATACGGATGATGTGGTAGGTCATATGAAAACATGGTAGACAAGTGGCAGGTAGAGTCAAGAGTGACATGGCAGGAATATACAACATGTGGCCTAATCCATTGATTCCACGTGGCAGGGATACAATTGGAAATAGTTGCCAAGGATAGGATGCCATGTGGACCAACGAGTTGGTACCACGTGGCACCTTCGAGAAGACCGAGTTGGCCTAAGGATCAAAATTGTTGGGGCTCGCTGGGTTTTGAACACTCGACCTCCATGGGAATCCGAAGGAATATTCCAAATGTATGCCAATGACTTAATACTAATGCACTAACCACCATGACACTATGGTATTTCTTATAACAAACAAAAAAAATATTGTTTAATTTAATGCCTACATCAGCGTGAAGGCCGGGCCACAGTTTGGCTAACCTAGGCTATTTAAACCAGACATGAATACTGAGACAGAAAATGGAAATGTGTGCCAATTTGTAGATGAGATCGTGCCAAGTGCATATTTTCCTCATTTTGCATGCAAAATGTGTTCCTTTTATATTTTCCTCGTTTTTCATGCTATAGATTTATTTGAGGAAGGTATAGAATGTTTATACTCATTTTTTTTCAAACTTTCAAGAGGAATTTGATGGTGATGTCAATTATGTGAATTTTTTTTTGTATGAAAGTATTAGTGTATTTTGTCATGTATGAGACCCATAATCTTGTTATGCATGAAAAAGGGGGTCTTTAAGCACCTGTTCACAACATAGTCAAGTATATACTCTTTTTTCACATAATTTCATGAGGAGTTCAGTGGTAACCTTTGTTTCTGGGTTTGAGCAGCATAATTGAAGGGTGTCTTAAAATTGTTCATTGCAAGTCATCATTGTATCAAGCATTTGAGAATTAATAGAGAGGTCTCACTATTTGGAAGTGGACCCGAAGGCATAGCCCAATATGGGTGAACTTCGTTATCAAATTGTGTAATGAGACTTGTTATTCACTGTCTTTATTTCTCTTTATTTTGGCAATCATTTTTTCCGCAATTTATTATCAATTAATGAAGTATTGGATAAATAAACATTTTCACATGATATTTTTCAAACAGTCAAGATGATCTTAATTTCCCGAATATGGTCAGATGTTTAGTGTCTTCTTAAGAACTAATTGACATCTAAGTATTTTCAGATCAAGATGGTATTAGACCTGGTTTGGCATGTATTTATAAGTGAATGCTTATGAGGTCCAAAATCAAGCTTGGTGAAGTATCATTTGAAGAGTACATTCTTGAGGTTGGTTCAAGGCATGCATTTCAAAAAAAAAAATGACTTCAACAAAATACAAGGATTCTTATGATCCAAATCCTTTCGGTACTGAAGATGCATTTTTATGGAGATATTTCTATTTTCGACTGACTAGTTCACTATTAGCTAACTGGAGCTAGTTCTATTTTAGACCATCACTATTATGCATGCATTCCTAAATAAAATCTCACTGCTCATTCACTTTTCTTAATTATGGAATGTTATTTCCTACATGAGTGTATATCATTGACTCATTCATTGCATATTGATTATCTCAATGGATCGTGTGAATATATTTTCTCATTCTTCCATACTGAATCTCTCGTCATCTTCTTGATAAGATTTTGTTGTACTTGCTTTAGCTAGGTATCCTATGCAGGTTTTGATGAAACATTGACGTGTTATCAGATTCTAGTTGCTTGGAGAAAACAATACATGCTAGATTAGAGATAAATTATATTTTCGGTGAGAGTAATATGCATATCTAACAGTGTCATAGCCTCTCCCTGTCAAAAGGTGCGACAGTCGGTCGTAAACTTACGACTTTCCAAGTGTCACTTTAGCCTTAAATAGGGTGCGACAATTTATCTCTATGGCCTTCTTACAGGGTGTGACAGTGTCTCTCTATGGTCTTCCTTGAAGGTGTGACAATATCTCTCTATGTCCTTTAGACAGGGTGCGACACTCTTCAAAAACTGACATTTTGGAGTGATTTCTCAGGATTTTGTACTTGCAAATTGGGGTTAATTTTCAGGTTTTTTAGAACCAATAAGAGGGATGGATACGACACCAATTATTCAATCAAATTTTGTGATAATTCTCACACCATAAAATTATTTTGAGTGGAAGTTGAAGGATGAATTCCAACTCAAAAGGAAAGGAGTGTACAATTTGAAGATGGCGACAGAAACATAACCTACAACAATGATTGAGAAGACCATATGGGTGAACCATACGGATGAGGCCACAAGACTTCTTATTTAATTAATTGCAATTGATTTATGATGTCATGTTGTTGCATACAAGACCAAAACGAGATCTGGACCACCTTAGAAGGCCTCTTTGGAAATAAGGATGGGATGAGAGGTCATATTCTTGAGGTAGAGTTGAACACCTTGGATCCTAAAAGTTTTGATAATATACAAGATTTCTTTACCAAGTTTAAATCATTGATATTGAGCTTCGAATTTTGTGGTATTGATAAGTCTAAAAAAGTGGACCAACTTATTCTAAAAATATTGGCTAATTGTTGGATTCCTTTTGTCACAAGAGTGAGCAAAAAGAGGTCCCTTAATTATCTAGTTAGGCCATATAGAAAGAACAAAATAGAGTTAGTTGGTTAGTAGCTCAACTAACATATATAAACAAGAAATAAACAACAATGAAATAAATCTAAACTAATAAAACAATAACTTGAAGTGGATGCAAAAAGAAAACACAAGAGAGATATACCAAGTAAATTGATCTTCGAATTGATACTACTTGGAGAAATATGGGAACTTATGAGTCCCCTCTTCCTCCTTGGGAAGTATCTTGAGTCCCCAAGTACAAATTATTATTTCTACTATCAATGAATAACAAAGGAAAATGGTGAAGAAATAGTGATGAACTACTGAAGAGGAGAGAGATATAACACTTGCTATGAATGCTCAAATATTTCCAAGAGGAAGGTGGCTTCCTAAAGCTAAAAATGAGCAGCATAACAATACTCAAATGCTTCTTATTTGTTTCATACAATGGCCCTTTATTTATAGGAGGATGGAAAGTTTTTTCTCAACTGGTTCTAAGTGTGAATAAAAATACCTTGGAGGTACTTCCCATCCCTTTCAGTGATCCCAAGGAAAACTTTGAGGGTGATTTTGGGTATGGGGGATGTTCGCTTCATCCCAAAAATGGTTGAGGCCAGACCAAATTCATTAATGCGTCACTTCAACATCTGTGTGGGTCTCTCGACTATCATTCATGCACTCTGTGGACTATGTGCATTGTACATTGTGTTATCCCACATAGATGTGCACGTGCAGCTTTGACTAAATGTGCATGGATTTCTAGAACCACTTTCGTATAGTTTTTTTATTTTCTTGTCAAAATGAATGTAATCCTTCCATGAATATTGGTGGTATGTTGTTTTTTTGTTCCATGTTTCTTTATCCATTGTCCATAGTTGTTATGATCCATTTTTTGGTGATAACATATGCCCCCTGATGTGTGAGGTTAGGAGCATATGTATAACCGAAATACATCACATTTTATTTCAATGGTGGTATTGAGTAGACATTGAGAAAAATTGCACATGAGGAGCATCAAGAGTTATCCGTTTGAGGGAGAGGGGACACTAGATAAGTACATAGTAGGGTATAAAAAATGACAAAAAAAAAATTGTACAAGTGAGGCAGGCATGCCCCATGCTCATATCATGAGATCATCAAAATGAAAGAGTAACTGAACGTGTTGATGAAGTAGATATATACAGTTCCTTCGAGGGAGAAAAAGGAAATTGGTGATGATTTTGATGACTGAGGTGGCTCTGAACCGAGTGGTGAGGGACCCGGAGGCATTGATGGCCTAATCAAACTCAGAGGTATTCGACTGCTACTGAAAATGACAATGGTCACCAAGTAAGATACATCGTACCATGAGATTGTGATGGAGTCAAATATCATGGGGATAAACGACATCAAAGAGAAACGAGGCCTCTCTCTATGTCATTAGAGGCCACTCATTATCAATGTAAATTTGTTGAGGTCAACATGAAAAGTAACGCGATGATTAGAAGTGAATGGTTTCTAGATACCATAGTGATCAACATGGTGGAAAAATTGTAATGGTACCAGAAAAGGGGGTGATAATAATGAATGATTGTTGGAATATACAGGATTCCAAGACTACCTTTGTTTGGTGGATGTTTATGGATGGCAACAAACATAATGTACTATCTCATGTTAGGGGGATGACTAGATGTAAGAAAATTGTGTTGAAGGGGTGAAACTACAAGGGGATGTCAAAATTTTGGCTTGGATAAAAATGGCGTGCAGAGTGTGGGATAATAATGAGATGCCCCAACCAAGGGTAACATGGGTTGTGATATGAAAAGGAAAAAACTGCCATCGAGTGTGATGGCCAAAATATACTATACTTGCTTGAAATGTAAAACATGCTTTTTATAATTACCAAATGAATAAAAAATGGGGTTGAAAGTACAAGTACAGAAATAGGTTCCCTGGTGGAATATGGATTGGATGATATGAGGCAAAAGTAGAGAATGGTGAAGGTTGGGGGCCCCATTCGTTAGTTTATATACCAGGTAGATGAATAGAGGTTGATGTTGCAGGTGAGAATGTGATGGTGGATGGTATGGAAGGTTGATGAGAATGAAGAAGTGCATTAAATGTATCTGAGAATCCGAAGGTGGGAGTCCATTAGTAGTTGGTTAGCATGATGAGGAGGAAGAAATATGGGGTTGTTGCTCTGGGATGTAACACTATCTGGACTCCCAATCTTAATGGTTAGAAAAACATGCGTGATAATATGACAAGGGGTATATAAATGTAGAACAACTCATGGGGGGGGAGGGGGGAGAGATACGAGATGGAAATACTAGAAGGAAAATGGAGGTGATGGTACCACATAGCCAGGTGGGGAAACCTAAGGATGATTGTCCGAAGGAATGTTTGGGAAATGAAACTATGAGGAGAGGGTTGGATGGTATTCCCGTTAGAAATATATACCTGGAGGAGGCAAGATATGCCATAATTTTTGGTGTGACAAGGGTTCGTAGGTGAATACCTGCACATTCAAACCAAATACCCGACATGAAACATATCTGCTAAAAATAAAACATGTGTGTAACAACTACATGAGAACGAAATGTGGACAGGGGATGCATACCTATACCTAGGGCGACCGAAAGGGGTCCCCGGGGCTCTGGACTAGAAAGATAATTTGAGAGTATCGTTGTGAACGTGAGGGAATCTTGATCCCATGGGTGCAAAAGGCGCAAAAATTGGAGCTCGAATGATCCTGAATGGATGGAGGGAAGTTGGGCCAAAGGGAGTATAGAAGGGAATGGGGCCCACATAGATACTTCATCTATACTTGATGTTGTGGAGGTCAAAGATCTGTCTTGTGGAATTTCTGAGTGGTGAGAGAGAAGACACAATCGGATTCGAGTAGCGAGAAACGTAGGTAATCCGTTAAAACCTCCTACATAGTGTAGGTGTGTTTTTGGGAAGGTAGGGGGTTGTACAGATGGTCGTATGGCCAATTTTTGGCTAGGCTAGGAGATCTACATAGATGATCAAGTCATCCTCATGCACATGTGCACATGTTTAATGATTGAGGCCGTGCAAAGTGCACGGCTATAGCATTGGCGTACGTGAAAATGTGTGTGGGGTTTTGATTTTTAGCTGCACAGGGGGGGGGACTATGCGTGACTGTTTGACTAACTGTCATGCGAATGTGTGCGGTTGTTGGAATGTTGTTCATGCACATGAATATGACTGTTTGAGGAACAAGCGTGCATGAGATATGAGCAGTCTGAGCGAATGTCTGCCAGATAATCACATGGATAAGCATGCCTCTGTATGAAACAATTGTGTGGATGGGTGCATTTATTTATGAAATAGTCACATGGATGAGAGCAAATATTTCTAGAATAATCATGCAGATGTGCACGAATGATTATGGAACAATCAAGTGAATTTGCATGACTGTTAGAACAATAGTCACCTGAGTGGGTTTGTATGTTTGTTTGGAATATTTCATGATTATGAACTGAAATAGTACCTTGTATTATGGATGAAGGTGACCAGTTCAGGAGATAGCATGTTAGTCCAGTAGAGGGATAGAGACTAGGAGTCTCTCAGGCGAGAGGTGGGAACTCATGCTTGGATCAGACAATAGTTGGTGCAATTTTGATTACTGCACTTCTTTGATTGCACGTTGATTCATACCCAGGAACCCCTCCCAGACTTCATCATTCAGATGTGGCATCTCGACGATTATTGTTTCATGGTGGAGGGGTGAGATCTGCATATTACCGCAGATATATATATCTATTTTATCACTGGTCTCTTGATCTGGGGGGAGGCACTAGAAGAGAAATCACAAATGTCGGCAGGGGTGAATGTGCATACATTGGTCCATCTCTACTGCTCAGGGGAGGCTTTGATGAGTGGGGGTTCCATTAGTATCAACTCGATTAACAACTTGGAACTCCAAGTATTTTGTGTAATGGTAGGGAGAATATATGAGTCATTGGGGAATTCTAGGGGCACAGATGGGCGTTTTTGAGTAAGCCATGAATGATCATATGTTCTCCTAGGCCCGATTGATGCAGGTATGTCTAGTGGCATAGTTGGACCGGTGTGTAGCATCCAGGGGTGGGGAGTTTTCCTTTGGATCATTCCTTTGTGCATTCATGTTCAACAAGGTTGTATTGTGTAATACCCATGTTTCTCCCAGCTTGTAATTAATCATTATTTATGATCACCATGCTATGTCATGGGAACAATGTAAATGCATTATTGTTTGAATTGAAAATAACTAATTGTGGGGGTGAAGACTTGAATTATTGGCCATGATATCACTAGAGGAAATAATGAGGAATGGAGAGGGTTCATTATCTCAAATGACCCAAATTCCCTTTGCTGAGATAATAAGCCTCATATGGATCCCAAGGAGAGGAACTAGTTAATGAAATAAGGAATAGTGGTTTGATAATAAACCACCCCCATAAATGGAAGCATGGTCTGACTGGAGAATGTTGTTCGCGTTCGAATCGTCACTAGGTGAGAAAAATGGAGAACGCTCTGCATATCCTGTTGGGTTCATCAGGACAGAACATCTATGGCAGCATGGGGTTAACAGAAAACAAAACTAAATACAATCTAACTATCAACTGAAAGCAAATAACACTGAGAAAATAAACAAAAACATAAAACATCAGACACACGGGTCATCAATGGTTTCAGGCTTGGTATTATTAATGAAACCAGAGAACATGCTGAAGACAGAGACAGGGGTTCCCTCTCCCTCCAGCGGAAGGTCCTTCGGGGCCCTCAACACAATGCTTTCCTTACAAAATGAATAGAACTGAACTGAGTGGTGAAAGAACTCTGGGTTAGGCCGCTGATGGATTGCTTGTC
>ML778520.1:608793-622050 GCA_009831015.1 Picea engelmannii
TTGAGGTATAACCCATTGACGGGTTCTTTGAGTGTGAGGCCTTCGGGGGAGGCCAGGATGTATGCGCCTTTGGTGAGGCAATGTTGGATGATGTAAGGGCCATGCCAAAGTGATTCGAATTTTCCGTGGCCAAAGGTATCGTGCGCGATATCATAGGCGAGGACAAGGTCGCCTTCGCAAAATGATCGAAGGTTGACATGGCGATCAAAGGTAGCATTGGATCGTTTTTTAGCTGCCTCGTTGTTCTGTAAGGAGGATCAACGATCTTCATCCAGAGACTCCAAGTTCAGCAAGCGCTGCTCCATTGGAGCGGTGTTAGGTAAAAGCTCGATTGCGGTGCGAAGGGTGGGAATTTTGCACTCGATGGGGAGAGTTGCCTCGACCCCATGGACTAAGTGAAATGGTGTGAAACCAGTGGCGGTCTTCACTGCCGTTCGGTAAGCCCATAGCGCGGAAAATAACATATGATGCCAATTGGTTTTGTGTTTATTAACCGTGCGTTGTAACATGGTCTTGAGGACTTTGTTCACTGCCTCGACCTGCCCGTTGGACTGAGGGTAGTATGGTGAAGCAAACTCATGAGAGAAGCCTAACCGAGATGAGAGTTCCACGAAGATCTCATTCTCAAAATGTTCTCTTTTATTTATTCTACTTCTTCTCTTTTATTTATTTATTCTAAAAATTGTTCTCTTTTATTTATTCTACTTCTTCTCCTCATTCTACATAAGTCTTCATAGAAGTGGAAGTTAAAAGAGGACTTGCAAGAGGGTTCAGGAAATTTGGTTAAGGGATTTAATTATTTTTATTTATGTTGGTCATGGTTTTTTTTTTAAGTATATATATATTACCTTTCAAAAACAAAAATTACAATATCATCTGACATGCCAAGGTTCTATTTGTGCTGAATTTCCCTGTAGGGAAACCAATTTAGCTTGTCTCTCAATATTAAGATCAACAAAGTTAAATTATATGAACTTAATCGCTGAGTAGGGAAACCGATTCAGTCAAGCCTGTCATGAAACCTAAATGACCAAAATATACTAACTCTGGAAAATCAAACTGGAAATACTATGCAAGGCGACATATACGTCCCAAGAGTAATATCGCCACTGAGTTGTGAATCTATGATCATGAAGAACAATTTGTGAATGTATGAAGCTGGCTAAGAGGCTCTTCCAAGGAATCAGGGGGTTTCGTGAAAGGGGAAAGGATGGAGGGCGACGGAAATGGGACGAAATGCTTAGGTGGTTACATCGGGGGGACCCACTTTGCACTAGGTATTTCTCCTAAAAAAATGTATTTATATTAAAATACAAATTTTTAAGTAAATTGGAGTGATAGTATAAGAGTATGCATAATTTAATTAAATTTATTTAAAAATATATATGTTATAAAATTAATTTAATTCATAATCTTTTCAATAGTGTTTTGATTAATTTGCTTAGCAAAATCACTTTCACGCAAATTTCCTCAAAGAATAAGTCGATAACATGTGCTCGCAAGAGCGAGAAGTTATATGTAGGGTTAAAGAAAAAGGATTTGTTTCTTAAGTTAAAAATTGTTCTCTTTTATTTATTCTATTCCTTCTCCTCATTCTACATAAGTCTTCATAGAAGTGGAAGTTAAAAGATGACTTGCAAGAGGGTTCAGGAAATTTGGTTAAGGAATTTAATTATTTTTATTTATGTTGGTCATGGTTTTTTTTTTTTTAAGTATCTATATATTACCTTTCAAAAACAAAAATTACAGTATCATCTAACATGCCAAGATTCTATTTGTGTTGAATTTCTCTGTAGGGAAACCAATTTAGCTTGTCTCTCAATATTAAGATCAACAAAGTTAAATTATATGAACTTAATCTCCGAGTAGGGAAACCAATTCAGTCGAGCCTGTCATGAACCCTAAATGACCAAAATAGACTAACTCTATAAAATCAAACTAGAAAGACTATGCAAGGCGACATATACGTCCCAAGAGTAATCCTAGAGAAAAAAAAATAATTAACAAAACCAAGCATGCAAGGTGACACATGTGCTCATGTCGTCACTCATGCAGGTTGGTGGTCACGTTTTTCCACATCGCTCTTTGTTTCCACCTAGATACCTGGAGCAAGGATTTCCATTGAAGTTGGTGGAGCATGAGTTTCTTGTTCTGGAGAGTGGAGGGAGTTGAGCAGAGTTGTGAGAACAGATTCAATTATTTCCCCTATCTTGTCCATGTTTTCCAACTAAAAGTGTAGGTGATGCAGGAGAATCTCTCCACGTTAGCCATCCAGCCAACCAGCCACGTCAAGCGCACGCATTCAAAGCTGAAGAGAGGCGCAACCCTCATCGTTTATTATGAATTGAATGTAATTAAATGTTTAAGCTGTTGAGCTGTGAAGTTGTGCCTTTGCACAGGCTGTAGATAAGATAGGCATTTAATGTTTTGTAAGGCTGAGATCTAGATACAGATGCTGGACTAGACAACCCATTCAATGTAATTGAATAGGGTAGGTATATTTGGAGGGAAGAGCTCGAAGAGCCCCCTCAGGTAAAAGAGATTTAGGATCTCATTTTGTGTAAGGGGGATAGAATAGTGGAATAGAGAGAAGTCTACGTGTAGAGAGTAGAAGAGAAGGAGCCGAGACCTTGTTACAGGCCGTGCTTAGGAACACCCTTGTACAAACAGGCATTTTCCATTTTAATACAAAGAGAAGCAGTTTTTCCTGCATGTATTTTGTGTTGAATGAATGTTTGTGAGTGTTCACATGTGTTGTAGATGTATGATGTAGGTTTGCATTTGCTGGAGTATGTCTAATTTCAGGTGAATGTCTTTGAGGTTTCATTCCAGGAGGGCGTGACAGAGTACTGCGTCCTCTGAATACCGGTGCACTGAAGCACTTCTGAATACTGTGGGTTCAGACAAGGACGTGTTGTGGCACATGAACTGGAATCGACAACTCAGGGAAGAACTCAAGGTTGCCGAACACCTTGGAGGTAAGGCTATGTATGGAATAACATAGTTGCAGACAGAAGATCTGAGGAGTTTTGTGAAGCTCTGCCAAGTGGGCATTGAGCCAGTGCAAGGAGTGCACAGAGGAAGAACTTTGCTATGAGTTCAGAAAGAAGAAACAGAATCACTGAGGATTCTGAGAGCTCTGCCAGGTGGGCATTGAGTGGGTGCATAGGTGCACAGAAGACAGAACTACTGGATGTTCTGTGAGGAGACACTCTGCGAGGTGGGCATTTGAGTCAGTGTACAGACAGGCACAGGAGAAGAGAACTCTTTTGAGTTCTGTAATGTGAAGGAAGAATCCACCGAAGGATCTTCACAGGGTTACTGAACACCCTGCAGACTCAGCAAAGGGTTGCTTGAGTAGAGGGATAGCCAGGAGGGAATCCAAGCATTCTCCATCTGCAAGGAGAAGAAAGAAAGAGAAAATCCCTTAGGGGTCTGAGTGTTTGAGAAGCTCAGGAGAGACAACACTGTGTGTGTGCGAAGACTCTGCAGAGGCGCAGAATTCAAAGAATCCTTTGAGGATTTGGGAGCAAAAGCTCGAGAAAGAACAACGTCGTCGAAGAGCGCAAGCGAGAACTCGAATTTGTGGAGCTCGCAGGAGGAACCAGATAAGGGTCGAGGCCTTTGGGCTTTTGAAATTATTCCAGGTCTGGGAAGAAGGAGTGCGCAGGCTCAGAAGAGCACAACAGCCGTCGGATCGGGTGAAGAAAATAGATCTGGACCATTGGTTTCTACATCCAGGAAGGAGTAGGAGAAGCGCACAGAAGGGGGATATCGTGAGTCGTTGGATCTCATTCGGAAATCCCGTTAGCCATTGGATCGGACAGGAGGTGCATGGGGTTTAACCCTTCTCATGCCAGGCAAAATTCCCGACAGGTATTGGGATATCGACGTTCGTAAAATCGGGAGTCTCAAGGACAGGAGATCGGGGATTTCCATGGTGAAAGTCCCGGGAATGATCTGAGCCATCCATCAGTTGGGACACGTGGGCGAGATCGGGAACCTATCGACATTTCGGGGATTGAAGGAGTAATATGCCGGGACATTTCGACATTTGAAGTCGCAAAATCGCGAGAGGCGATCAGGACCATCCATCATAGGAGGACGCGTGGCAGCGATCGAAGCCTCCGAGAAAGGTCCCGAAGGGAAAGTCGTCCATCGACATATCGGGGTTCGGTATTTCGCGAATCCCGTGGACAAGAGTTTTGTGCATTTCAGAATCGTGAAGTCCGAAATTCCGACAAAAAAGGAGAGCTCTGTTGTGTGGAGGCCAACTGACGTCATATCGGGGATCAGGATATCGGGAATCCCGTGGACAAAGTGTTTACGCATTTAGACATTGCGAAGTCCGAAACCCCGACAGGAGGTATAAAGATGCGGTCTTATAAGAAGTGGTCACATGGACCAGAGCATAGCCAGGAGGGGCTAAGGCTGAAAGGAGCACATCGACAAATCGGTGATTGGGAGATCGCGGGGACAGAGGTTCTCGACATCAAAAAAGAGGAAACCCTGAAACCCAAAATTAAATCGGGGAAAGGTCACAGGCGCGTGCAAAGGCCATGACAGGGAGAAGAGAATGACCTATGGATCGGGTTTTCATCAGATATTCCAGCAGGGAATCGAATGAGCTAATTCGGCTCAAAGGGGAATTTGAACAATCCTGTGAGCAGGAGAGCGCGAGGTGGAGGTCGTGTTTTCTCTTGCTGCATTAGTTTGGTATCAAAGCCTGATTCTTGTCTGTATATTTCAGATGAGGGAGGCATAAGAGGTAAAGAGCACTCTGATACACATCAAGTGGTATCATATAAGGAACTTCACTTGTATATTTCAGGTGAAGCGAGAAGATAAAAGAAGACAGAGCGTTGGAGACTCTGTAGGGATTGTTTGCAGGTAGGCAACAGTCCATAAGCAGTCAGGAAGACTATAGGATGAAGCTGGAAACACTCTTGGTGAAGAGTGACAGCAACAGGTTTGTTGGGAGAGTAGACAGGGATAGCGCCAAGACTATTGAAGGCCATAGGCATGCTGGGAGGAAGAGCAAGGCAGAAAAGCTTGCAGAAATGGATAAAGAGCTCACTGAAATAAGGGAAGACATAGAAAATATCACATTGCGGATGCAGCAGAAAGCAAAGCCGAGATGGGTATATGAATGGCCCATGAGGAAGGCAAAAGAAAAATGGCCAGTCAAGGAGCTGATGGTCAGAAGACAATAGAAGTTGTTAAGAGGGTGGTTGAGGTATGTTGAAGACCTCAATGGACCTGAGGAAATGGTTTCGGTATGTGAACCAGAGATTGGGGACATTCTTGGTGAAGAGAATGAAATGGGATTGGCTAAGGATCTCAAGAACTGCGAGGAGGGCAGAGAGGAAATTCCAGTTTGCCGGGTGGGCAATGAAATGAGGTTGCTGCGGGATATCGAAGACTGCCAGGAGGGTAGTGGAAGCATATCAAATTGCCAGGAGGGCAGAGATGAGCATTTGAGACTATCTGAAAGTCTCATGGACTTGTCAGTGAGGTCAATTTAGCTAGGAGTGCTAATGAATATGGGATCAGTTGATCTCATAATCTGCCAGGAGGGTAGCAGAGACATCCCATATTGCCATGTGGTCAGGGATGAGTGGATGAGTTGGAATCAGCCAGAAGAGATGACAGAGAAGGTAAGCTCAGAGATAGAGTTGGATCAACAGGTGCAACTGACAGAAGAGGAGGAGGATCTGAGGGATCTTCTGATGATTGGGGGAATTGAAATACCCCTACCACTTAGCCCAGAGGAGGCATAAGTCTGTATTGCAGATGCAGTAACAACAGAAGAACAGTCAGCTGAGACTGTCAAGGAGGAATTGGAGCAGGTGGTTGAGACTGTCCAAGCAGAAGAAGCTGAGGAAGTTGTAGCACTGAAGCTGACAGCAGAAGAATCAGGAGAGGATGATGAGCATTCTGAGGAATGGATAAATATTTTCATCCAGGAAACTGAAAAGACTGCAACATGGGAGTTTGCAGCAGCAGAAGAAGAAGAGGCAGACAACATTTGTTTGGCTGATCTGTGGGAACAGATAGAAGCCCTAGAAGAGAGGGTGAAAGTGCAGGGGATGCATATCCAATAGGTGAGGTTGGAAGTAGATAAAGAAGAAAGCATGGGAGATCATGATGATCTACCCGATTGCAGAAAATTTTTGTAGCTGGGGAGACTGCAAAAACAGGACCAACCATTGGAGCAGTTGGATGAATCGATCGAGGAGATCAGAAGGATGATGCTAAGGTTAGTAGAAACTTCCAGCGAGGAGCAGCTGAGCAGAAAGGAAGAAGCAACAACGGCAACAACGCGGAAGCAGTAGCAGCGACAGTAAGGAGATGGAGCAGATGAACAGCTCCAGAGGATGATTTGGGATCCAGGAGGTATTCAACATCAGAGATGGGAAGCTCATGAGCAGGAGCTCATGAATTTTGCAGCTGAGGAGTATGATGCAGGAGCATCTCTCCACGTCAGCCAGCCGGCCAACCAGCCACGTCAAGCGCACGCATTCAAAGCTGAAGATAGGCACAACCCTCATCTTTTATTATGAATTGAATGTAATTAAATGTTTAAGTTCTTGAGCTGTGAAGTTGTGCCTTTGCGCAGGCTGTAGATAATATAGGCATTTAATGTTTTGTAAGGATGAGATCTAGATCCAGATGCTGGACTAGACAACCCATTCAATGTAATTGAATAAGGTAGGTAGATTTGGAGGGAAGAGCTCGAAGAGCCCCCTCAGGTAAAAGAAATTTAGGATCTCATTTTGTGTAAGGGGGATAGAATAGTGGAATAGAGAGAAGTCTGTGTGTAGAGAGAAGAAGAGAAGGAGTCGAGACCTTGTTACAGGCCGTGCTCAGGAACACCCTTGTACAAACAGTCATTTTCCATTTTAATACAAACAGAAGCAGTTTTTCCTGCATGTATTCTGTGTTGAATGAATGTCTGTGAGTGTTCACATGTGTTGTAGATGTATGTTGTAGGTTTGCATTTGCAGGAGTATGTCTGATTTCAGGTGAAGGTCTTTGAGTTTTCATGCCAGGAGTGCAGGACAGAGTATTGCGGTCTCTGAATACCGGTGCACTGAAGCACTTCTGAATACTGCGGGTTCAGACAAGGACGTGCTGCGGCACAGGAACTGGAATCGACAAATCAGGGAAGACCTCAAGGTTGTTGAACACCTTGGAGGCAAGGCTGTGTATGGAAGAACACAGTTGCAGACATAAGCTCTGAGGAGTTCTGTGAAGCTCTGCCAAGTGGGCATCGAGCCAGTGCAAGGAGTGCACAGAGGAAGAACTCTGTTGTGAGTTTAGAAAGAAAAAATAGAATCACTGAGGATTCTGAGAGCTCTTCCAGGTGGGCATTGAGCGGGTGCATAGGTGCATAGAAGTCAGAACTGTTGGATGTTCTGTGAGGAGACACTCTGCTAGGTGGGCATTTGAGTCAGTGTGAAGACATGCACAGGAGAAGAGAACTCTTTTGAGTTCTGTAATGTGAAGGAAGAATCCACCGAAGGATCTTCACAGGGTTACTGAACACCCTGCAGACTCAGCAAAGGGTTGCTTGAGTAGAGGGATAGCCAGGAGGGCATCCAAGCATTCTCCATCTGCAAGGACAATAAAGAAAGAGAAAATCCCTTAGGGGTCTGAGTGTTTGAGAAGCTCAAGAGAGACAACACTGTGTGTGCGTGAAGACTCTGCAGAGGCGTAGAAATCAAAGAATCCTTTGAGGATTCGGGAGCAAAAGCTCGCGAAAGAACAACGTCGTCGAAGAGCGCAAGTGAGGACTCGAATTCGTGGAGCTCGCAGGAGGAACCAGATAAAGTTCAAGGCCTTTGGGCTTTTGAAATTCTTCTAGGTCTGGGAAGAAGGAGTGCGTAATCTCAGGAGAGCACAACAGTCGTCGAATCGGGCGAAGAAAATAGATCTGGACCATTGGTTTCTACGTCCAGGAAGGAGCAGGAGAAGCACGCAGAAGGGGGAGATCGTGAGCCATTGGATCTCATTCGGAAATCCCGTCAGCCATTGGATCAGACAAGAGGTGCACAGGGTGTAACCCTTCTCACGCCAGGAAAAAGTCCCAACAGGTATCGTGATATCGACGTTCGTAAAATCAAGAGTCTCGAGGACAGGAGATCGGGGATTTCCATGGTGAAAGTCCCGGGAACGATCTGAGCCATCCATCAGTTGGGACACGTGGGCGAGATCGGGAGCCTATCGACATTTCAGGGATCGAAGGAGTAAGATGCCAGGACATTTCGACATTTGAAGTCACGAAATCGCGAGAGGCGATCAGGACCTTCCATCATAGGAGGACGCGTGGTAGCGATCGAAGCCTCCGGGAAAGGTCCCGAAGGGAAAGTCGTTCATTGACATATTGAGGTTCGGTATTTCGCGAATCCCGTGGACAAGAGGTTTGTGTATTTCGGAATCGCGAAGTCCAAAATTTCGACAAGAAAGGAGAGCTCCATTGTGTGGGGGCCAGCTGACGTCATATAGGGGATCGGGATATCGAGAATCCCGTGGACAAAGTGTTTACGTATTTCGACATTGCGAATTCCAAAACCCCGATAGGAGGTATAAGGCTGTGGTCTTATAAGAAGTGGTCACATGGACCAGAGCATAGCCAAGAGGGGCTAAGGCCGAAAGGAGTGCATCAGCAAATCGTTGATCGGGAGATCGTGGGGATAGAGGTTCTCGACATCAGAAAAGACGAAACCCCAAAACCTGAAATTAAATCGAGGAAAGGTCAGAGGCGCGTGCAGAGGCCATGACAGGGAAAAGAGAAGGACCTGTGGATCAGGTTTTCATCAGAGATTCCAGCAGGGAATCGAATGAGTTAATTCGTGTCAAAGGGGATTTTGAACGATCCTGTGAGCAGGCGAGCGCGAGGTGGAGGTCGTATTTTCTCTCGCTGCATCATTAGGTCATCCACATCCTTTCTGATAGAAAAGACTAGGTCATGTAATATTGCCACTGATTTGTGAATCTGTGATCATGAAGCACAATTTGTGAATGCATGAAGCTGGCTAAGAGGCTCTTCCAAGGAATAAGGGGGTTTCGTGAAAGGGGAAAGGATGGAGGGTGGTGGCAATGGAACGAAATGATCAGGTGGTTACATCGGGGGGACTTGGCTGGTTATGAAGAAGAAGAAAAATCCTGGATTGGGCCAAGAGAAAATTCCAGATAATTATCGTGGAGGTCAAGCCATTCCACACGACAAGCCCAAGGCGATGACAGTGGTAGAAGGATATGAAATTGATTTTGATACCAGACGGGGCCTCATTTTTGTTTCTCGCAAAGTCGAGGAATAAATAGCAGGAGTGGAAAGGAAGGAAGTAAGTCAACCCAAAAATTGTGATTCCCTATCAAAACAGGCACAAACGACTTTGGAGAACATGTTCTAATTGGGAGGTCTTAGATAACATTTATTATGCCACTACCACCACTGCCAATGTTCTTGATTCAAGTACAAAACCCCTACATGGAGTTTGGTTTTTTCATCTCGAATATCATGAAGGGAGAAGTATTGATCCATTTGAGAAACCCACCCGGTTGGGTTGGAACCATCAAATTTATGCATGTCAACTTTGGGCACCTTATTCCAAGAAGGTGGAGAACCACAAGGGGAACGAGAGGACTAAGTATGTTCATAATGAGAAGACTGGAGTTCTTATGGGTTTGGATCAACATTGTTACCCTTAAAGGGTTGAACCAATTTGTTGAATTGTTGGTCAAGGGTTGTGATGAATTCATTGTGGAGCGAAGCCATATTATCATTAATTTCTTGTTCCAGGTGGGATATTCTATCCTCCAAGGTTTCTTGGGACTGAGAGCGAGTGGTAGGCATGGTGAAGTCATAAGTAGTGGTGGAGGTGTCGTGATGGAAAAAAAATTGGATTAAAAATGATAGGTACCTGGGTGATCAGGAAAAAGGGAGGAATCCAATGGGATAGGTCTCAAGAAAGGAGTCCTAGAGCGGGTTGGGTCTGCAGGAAAGAAAAAGGGATTAAAATTGAAGGGTACCACTGTGATCAGAATGAAGAGAGGAATGCAATGGGGTGTTGGGTCACAAATAAGGGTGTTGATAGGCCCAGACGTTTTTTTTTCTTTTTCACTCTTGCATAGCCATACTCCAAACTAAATAATACTGCAGAGGCTGAATGCCCAAATTTTTAATAGGACAAAAGATGTAGTAATTTCACAACCCCAATGCAGACGTCAAGGTTGCACTTCAATAGATGTTATCTTTTCCTTCTCTGTTCTATTTCCAAGGGTTGGGGTTTGCAGGGAATCTACAATCAAGGGTTTTCCCATTGCTATAGCTCTATTATATACATGTGGGGTCCAACAATAGTACTTGAACTAATATCTCAGGGCTCCAACTAAGGAGGCTATACCTTACCCTTAGTCATATTGCCCAACTACCCAGGTACTAGAGATTCACTTGCCGAGTGTTGTTCTGGGTGACAATATAGAAGTTAGGCAGTCAATCGGTTTATCTACTGAGGGCTTCACGATGCTTAAGTCTATCTATATATAGGTGATGTCTAATTCTCTACCACTCAAAGGAGTACCAACATGGGTTACAAGGGTGGCCAAGAGATGTGTTCTTAAGAACCACTTTTATTTCCTGCGTGTATGACTCCCTGACCACCGGTTTATGCACGTAATGACAGATCTTTGTAGCTTAAAGACATTAAAATACGTCTCTACCATGAATTTGTTTTTATCCCACAAGTCTTGCCCTTGAAAGAGCTTTGATACCACTTGAAATATTCCTGATACAATATATTATGCAGAAAAAAATATATCTAGTAGGAAATGACAGAGTAATAATGATATATCTAGAAAAATAACAGAATAACATTAGAAGAACACAGGAATAATCATGAGGAAGAGAAACTTTATTATGATAGCAATGTTCACTTGCCTCTTCGAGGGGGAATCCTCCAGTAAAGAAGAACTCTATTACAATAATATCCAAGACAAAATATCCAATGCCTCCTACTCTTATTTATACTAATTCTACCTTCTAAGGAAACTTCTAGAGGAATATCTTTCTAGAAGAGGAAGCTTCTATTAGGTTTTCTTGCATTGACTTATTCTTCTTTATTTATTAGTCCTTATTAACTAATGTCGGCCTTTATTAAATAGAAAACATATCCTACTAACTAAGGACCCATGGAGAGGGGTTAGGATCAGATCCTAACATATATCCCCTTGGGGTCATACGAGTGCATCTAATCTTAAGTAGAAAACCACTCCTAATGTATTGATACATTTATTAGCACATTAGAGAGTGCATAAAATTTTCACAAGTTAAACATCACTCTCTGGTGCACTTAAAATGTAGTGGAGCATTACTTCCCATTATGGCCTTTCATAGTTTTACCTTCATTATGACTTGAGTGTCATTTCCACATCAATAGAACATTTAAAAAAACAAAAACAAATTAAATCCCAATTTTAATTTCTAATCGATAAAAATATAAATTAAGGGAAAGTAATAAATTTACTTGAACTTTTTTTATCAACGAGGCATGGTTACCACATAGAGAAAAAAAGAAAAATTTGGTACCATTTATAAATTCCAAAAATGAATATAAATACACTGTGGAAGTAAATAATTGAGAAATGTAGCAATGCGCTAGCACCGCGCAATGAGGAAAACATAGCAGCATAGTGAGAACTAGAGGTTGCGGGGGTGTGAACCATTGAATGACAATTGAAATAAAAAGAAATTGGTATATTTGTCTAACCTACCACAATGTGCCTTATAAGTTATATACGAATGCATTGGTGTACATAGGTATTATGTGTACCATTTATATAGTTTTAAATACATATTTTTAACCTACATTGGTGCATGTAGTAGTGTTATGCATAGACGCAATAAAATATAGGATACATTACAATATTTTTTGGAAAAATGGTTGATATTTTTGTGTAAAATTTTGTTTACTTACTTGGTGTGTATGTCAAGGTTATGCATCAATGTTGTTAACCCTATGAGTGCACTAACTAATTTTTAAAACAACAAGTGATATTTAAAAAATATTTTAAACAACCTCGATGCACATAGAAGGGTTATACAATGGTGTTGTTAAATGTATTGGGTATACCAACAAGATTTTTTGAAAACATAAATACCTTGTATGGTGCATGTTGTATGGTTATACATTGACACTATTTAATCTATTTGGCACACAGATAAGCATTTTTTGAACAAATGGTGAATATTTTTTATAAAATAAAATAACCTACTTAGTGCATGTGGTTTGGTTATGCATCAATGTGGTTAAACATAAATGACACACTCAAAAGAATTATTGAACAAATTACCCATATTTTTTATAAAATATTCTAACCTACTTCTGTGTAAATGGTATGGTTTTGTACTTATGCGGTTAAATATAAATTGTGCCTCAATAAGAACTTTTTGAATGAAATGACCCATATTTTTTTATAAAATATGTTAACATACTTTGGTGCGAATTGTATAGTCACACACTCGCATGGTTAAATATAAAGGATGCACCAATAAGAATTTCTTAAACAAATTACCCATTAATCATGTATAATATTTTAAACTACTTTAGTGTGAATGGTATGGGTACACATTGTTGCAACTAAATATAAATGGTGCATCTACAATAAATTTTTGATAAAAAGGTTGATATTTCTTACAAAATAAGTTAACCTATATGAGTGCTTGTGGTAGGGTTACGCACTAGTGTGAGTGATAAGAATGCACAACAATATGAAATTATGGTTTAAGCACACTAAAAAGGCTAAAACCTCCAATTGCTCACCTCCACTAGAAAGCTCCATTAAAAATGGAGAAGGGAGAAGCACTCCCATAAAAATTTCTGTCAATTGATGTCTTCCTTGTAGACGGAGCAGGGAGAAGCCCTCCCATAAAAACACCCACTAATTGATGTTTTCCTTATAGTGGCTTAACGTTTTGGGAGTGACATGTGCACTATGAGAAGGGAGTCACCAGGTGTCTCCCGATCATCCCAATGTCATAATGGGAGGCCTTTCCATTGGGTTGTACATGTTATAAGGGAACATGGGGAAAGACACAATTTCCCCCGTCTTGATCCTCAACAAAATGACAAGTTCCCCACATCGATTTTGCCATATTTGAGGTTAAAAGGCTTCATGAGCTCAAGCCTAGAAATAATGGTTGGATGCAGATTATTCATGATTCAAAGTTTTCTTTTATAGGGTGGGAGATGCTCC
>ML778520.1:671977-683564 GCA_009831015.1 Picea engelmannii
CTCTCCTCCATAAACAATAAAGCCATAAACTTCCATTACCATGCCAATGACAGGCCAAGCCACAGAGGAGCCCACAATGGGAATCCTTTGCAAAACCAATGCCCATGGACTAGTTCTTAACATGAGTTAGCATCGACAACGCCGACGCAAAGTGCCAATTAAGTAGAGGGAGCCCTCAAAGGACTAAAGGAACGTGCACTACACGTCGTGCCACACAAACAAAGCCCAAAAAAAGTTTTGGGAGTCTGCAGGGGTCGAACCCCGGACCTCCCCCACCGGTCGATGCTTTGGAAGAGTCAAATGAGGGTCTCATGCAATAATGCAAGAAGTCGATTATCTCCTAGATGACCTCCCCGGACAGCCAACGGGCATCAAATTTAAACAATACATCGGATATATAACTATCGGTGTCCGGGCAGGCAGAGCGCTCTGCTATTATTTCACGGAGGTCATTCGAGATCCCTCAAAGAAGTTGCTTGTTCTTTGGCTTAATGGTTGGGCTGCCAACGCTCCCACAGGGTAGTGCACACGAAAATACAGTCTGCAAACTTATCTAAGCACCCAACAACAACACAACGCACCAAAGTCGTGACCAAGCGCCAAGGCACATGGAAGATGAGCCCATAGGCAGATTTTACATTATTTGCGGGCCAACACTGAGGGCAAGCACCAACAACCAACACCAGAGACAAAACACACAAGACATCGCCCAAGCACCAGCGCTCAGAGCCGAGCATCAAGCCTGTCGAGAGGGACAAAGCTTAGTGGAGAGGTGGCAGAGTAGGTGGGGAGCGTGAACGAATGGTGTAAGGTTAGGTTAAGAAAGCGGTAGGAGTAGGATTAGGTTATGAAAGCGGGGGGGGGGACGAGGGCGAGGCACGTGGGCTTCATGCGTGCCCTCTCTTTGTTATTTAAAAAAAAAAATTGTTTGTTTTTAAATTATTTATTTAATTTATATATGTTTTTATTTTAGTTATTTTTTTTATTTTTTATTTTTATTTAATTATTGATTATCGTAAATTATTTTTATATATTATTTGTTTATTATTAAATAATTAAAGTGATTAATTTGTTTATTTTTTTTTAATAATGATAAAAAAAAAATAATAATAATAAATAAAGTTATATAAAAAAAAAATTGAAATGTTTTGGAGTCTATGGGTTTTGAACCCACAACTACCCACCGCCTAAGCCTTAAGAAACAACCAAACACCAACGCACCACACATGAGTCTTTACAAATAAATTTGTATACATAAATAAATTAATAGTAACAGAGTACTATCCCGTAGTATAATCTCCAATTATCCATGTTAACCAAACACTGAGTTTTGTGCCCTCAACCACCGAGCCAAGCGCCAAGTCCCTCCATTCCATTCCACCAGTCAAAGCCAAGTACCAAGATTCAATGCATTGCCTCAGGCTCACTACATCATACAACCACAAGTATAGAACAATACATAACCACAACACGCAAGCGCTAACCTCCAATGCCCGAAAGCCACTCTACAATCCTCAAGACTCGCACCTGCAGCCACCAAGACACACAATTCAATGCATATGTACAACGCGCCAAGAAAATCCCATGAGTCAATCATAAAAGGATAACCTTAGTCTCATTTCATTGACATTAGGTTGGAAGTCACCTTAATTAGTTGTAAACGCAAAGTATAAGGACTTAGACCAAGACAAGCGGGGGGCAGGCTTCATGCGCACTAGGTAGGTAAGTTAGAGAATCGGCGAGTATGGTGCAAAGCTAGCGTAGCTACCAGGCGAGAGAGTCAATAGTTTTCTTAGGAAGTGACATGAATCTTAGACGCTTAACCCAAACCTAGCCACTTCCCCTAAAGAGAGTAACGTTTGTTTACAGACAAGTAAAAGAAAAAACTTATGCCTAACCCTTTTTTCTAGTTAAGTTGCGCAAAAGTGAAACGTCCTTGAACTCACCCTGAAAACTTTGGTTGATGCAGGTTAAATCATACAGGATGGTTAGGACTCAAGGGAATCAAGGCAGAGGAGCATCATCGCAGGCACCGCCAACACCGTCGACACCACCACCACCATCGTTGGAACTAGCTCTCATACTGCGCTCTTTGGAGGCCATAAATGAGACTTTAAAGGGGAAACAACCGAAAAGGATCGAAGTGTATCCCCCACCATATGGAACAGGTAATCCAGAAGCGTCGAGGGATTCAGGGGGAGGACCTCCACTCGAAGACATCACTAGAGAACTGCAGAAGATAAAACTTTCATAGTTTGTCGGGGGTCGCACCAGTGAACGTGCAAAAGCATGGTTTGAAGGCATGACAAGGTGTTTTGCCTTAAGGGACTATGTGTCCACCTCAAAGGCGAAGATAACAATTTTTCAATTGAGAGACAGTGCCTTGAACTGGTGGGGCAACCTGGAAAGACCACTGCATCTTACCCCGGACACCGTATCTTGGGAACTTTTCGAGGAGAGGTTCTGAAGGAAATATATGCCAGCTTACTATGAGGAACAACAGGTAGGAGTGTTTCATGCTCTAGTTCAAGGAAATAGGACCATAGAAGAATATGAGATTAGGTTTATGGAATTGGTCAAGTATGTTTCATATATGGATAATGACCAATGACATGTAGAACACTTCTTCTATGGGCTTAACCCTAACATAAGGGCTATGGTGCAGATGTGGAAACCATCTACAATAGAAAAAGTTGTGGAAAATGCATGTTTTGCAGAGGAGCACGTGAATTTAACTAGAGGTATGAGTCCTTCCTTTCCACATTGTCTTGGATTCATGGGGAAGGACCCTAGGAAATTTCCCAGGGGAGAGGGCTCAAGGCCACCAACATATGGTAACAGAGTCGCACCAAGGACAATATCCACAGGGATTTCAATGGCAGTGAGTGCAACATCTCATTCATCACCAATGACAAAGGCAAGTCCACGACCATCTCAGGGAGTAGCTAGTAGGGGCAGGGGTTCCAGGGGAAGGAACTCATTTCAGAGACAGTCACAAAATAGTGCATAGGTTCAATCCCGTGTTACATGTTGGGGATGTGGAGGACCCCATTATCAGCATGACTACCTAGAGTTACAATTAGGATTTGTGCATAGAGAAGGAAAGGCCCTGATGGGAAGAGCAAGTAGCAACCACCAAATTTATGCAATGGTTAATAATCGCCAAGAAGAACATCAATCCACTGTAGTGGAGTCATTAGGTACGCTAAATCATATCAATGTAAATATTTTATTTGATTTTGGTGCTACAGATAGTTTCATTTCACCGTCTGCATTAGAAAAGAGTGGGTTGGCAGCCTACAAGCATGATGACTTTGAACAAGTTGAGATGGCTCTGGGGGGAAAAAACGCGGTAGGACCTAGAGTTGATAATTATATAGTAGACCTGGAAGTGTGTACTACCAGGTTGAAGGTATACGTCATTACTCTCGAGGCATATGACCTAATCATTGGAATGGATTGCTTAGAAGCTCATTAAGACTTGGTATATTGTTTCGCAAAAAGGGTGCTTTCTGTCGACGATGAAGGAAGACCAGTAGAGATCCAGGGTGTATGGAGAAAGGTGTCATTACACTTTATCTCAACTATGAAGGTTAAGCGATGCTTGAGGCAAGGGTGTTGACTATATGTAGTGGAAGCAGTGAATGAAAGGAAGGGACCCTAATTAGATCAGTACCCAGTATTGTCAGAATTTAAGGATGTTTTTTCGAACGAGTTACCAGGGTTACCTCCTGAGAGGGAGCTCGATTTTACTATTGAGCTAAAAACTGGTGCAAAACCAATTTCCAAAACTCCATATCAGATGACAGTGCTAGAACTTTGTGAGTTGCAAATGCAGTTGAAAGAATTACTGGACTTAGGGCTAATAAGGCCCAGTGTCTCACATTGGGGTGCACCAGTAATTTTTGTGAAGAAGAAGGATGGTTCCTTACGAATGTGCATAGATTACAGGGACTTGAACTGTGCTACAGTGAAAAATAGGTACCCAATGTCGCGGATAGATGACCTCTTCGATTAGATGAAAGGAGCAACGGTATTCTCAAAGATCGATTTGCGATCAGGGTATCATCAGTTAAGGATTAAGGAAGGCGATATCACAAAAACTGCCTTTCGAACTTGGTTTGGACATTACAAGTTTGTCATAGTACCTTTTGAATTGACCAATGCATTAACAGTACTCATGAGCCTCATGAACAACGTATTCTAGAAGTACCTAGACTGTTTTGTACAAGTCTTTCTAGATGACATCCTCATCTATTCAAAAAAACAAAAGAGAGCATGAGGAACACTTACGAGTGGTGTTGTCCTGTCTTAGAGAGAACAAATTGTATGGGAAGTTGTCGAAGTGTTCCTTCTTCCAGAAAGAGATCCACTATTTAGGTCATATCATTTCCGGTGAAGGAATCTCTGTGAACCCAGAAAAGGTAAAGGCCATTATGGAATGGCAAGTGCCGAAAAATGCCCATGAGGTGAGAAGCTTCATGGGGATAGCAGTTTATTATCAGAGATTTGTGGAAGGATTCTCAAAAATAGAAAAATCCATCACTAGTTTGCAGCACAAGGGGGTCAGGTGTGAATGGACAGAATAATGTGAAAATGCATTCACTGAACCTAAGAGGTTTCTAACTATTGCGCCAATTCTTTGAGTGCAGGATATGGAAAAGGAATTCACAGTCTGCACAAATGCCTCGAAGAAAGGGTTGGGGGCCGTGCTATTGTAGGATGGAGGAGCGATAGCTTATGCGTCAAGGAAGTTGAAGAAACACAAAAATCTTTATGCTACTCATGATTTAGAGTTGGCAACTGTAATGCTAGCTCTGAAACTTTGGAGGCACTATCTTATGGGGCGAAACTTTGAGCTCAAAACAGACCATCAAAGTTTAAAACATCTCTTCACTCAAAGGGATCTGAATGCCAGGTAAAGGCGATGGAGTGAGTTTATGAGTGAGTACGATTTTGGTATTTCATACATCAAAGGAAAGAAAAATGTGGTTGTCGCTGCCTTGAGCAGGAGACCACGTGTCTTCTCCCTTGTACACTTCAAACTAAATCCGAGAGAACGTGTGTTGGCGCAACTCCAAGGAGACAGTTGGTATTTAAGGGTTACTTCAAACCTCCAGAGAGGGAGACAATTAAATCCAAAATATGAAGGATATAGTTTGGAAGCTGACGGACTATTGAGATATCAAGGAAGGATGTACATCCCTGAAGATGGGGGATATTCAAAGAATCATACTGAAGGAAGCCCATAGAGCGCTTTATTGTGTGCATCTGGGTGTGAAGAAGATATATGCAGAGATGAGAAAATTTTTCTTCAAGGTAGGCATGAAGCGCGATGTAGTCCATTTCGTCGCCAAGTGCTTAGAGTGTCAACAAGTGAAAGCCAACCACCATCACCCGACAGGCCTCCTACAACCACATGGTGTTCCTATGTCCAACTGGGAAGTCGTGTCTATGGATTTTGTTGTGGGGTTGTCTCTCACATATCATAGACACAATGCCATTCTTGTGATAGTTGATAAGTTAACCAAGAGTGCTCATTTTATTCCGGTTAGAGACACTTATGATGTCATTGATGTGGCATGTGTGTTTGTAAATGTGGTCATCTTCTTGCACGGGATACCTGAGAAGATCATTTCAGATAGGGTCTCCAGATTCACTTCTAGCTTTTGGATAAGTTTGCAGTCAGCGTTAGGGACTCAGTTGAACTTAAGCATAGCTTATCATCCTGAAACAAATGGAAAAACTGAGAGAGTAAATCAAGTCATGGAAGACATGCTCAAGATGTATGTCATGGATAATCAAACCCAGGGGGTGAAGTACCTACCTATTGTAGAGTTTGCCTACAATAACAGTTTTCATAGCTCCATCGGAATGCCACCCTATGAAGCTCTGTATGGAATGAAATGTAGAACGCCATTGAGTTGGGAAAGATTGGAAGACTGAGTAACATTTGGGCTAGAATTGATTAAAGATATGGAGGAACAAGACTCAAGTGATTCAGATTAGGTGGAGACTAAAGGAAGCACATGATAGGCAGAAAAGTTATGTGAATGCACACAGGACTGACCGAAGTTATGAAGTGGGAGACCAGCTTTTCATTCGTATTAGGCCTAATAAGAGTACCATATGGTTCGAGAAGGGGACAAAGTTTTCACCTCGATTTATAGGACCATTCAAAATCCAAGAGAAAATTGGACCCGTTGCCTATCATCTCGTACTGCCACCCCTCTTGCATAAAACTTATAACATTTTTCATGTATCTGTTTTACGTCATTATGTTGCTGATGAATCACATAAACTAAATTGGAAGGAATTGCAGGTATTGGATGTGGGAAGTCTCACGGTAGAACCGTTATGCATATTGGACCGTAGATTTTGACAGCTCAGGAACCATCTGGTAGTCCAAGTTAAGGTCCAATTTGACAAGTATAGTCCAGGATATGCTACTTGGGAAGACACCAAGATATTATGATGAGACTATCCCTCACTTTTTTGACCACCTCGAGAATATGTTTCTCGAAGGTGGGGTGTATGTAACACCACCTTTTGACTTAGAAAACCAGGATTAACTGAGGCCTACACACTTTTATTTTCTATTCATAGTGAAACTATTAAATGATACACTTGAACTTTTAAGACATATGAACCTTTATGCATGTTTAAATGTATTTGAATAATGAGGATAGGATGTGATATATTGTGAGAATGTAAATTTTATGAATGTTTAAATGTTATTGATGATGATGGATATAATGCAATCTGCTATGTGAATGTAAATTTTATGAATGTTTAAATGTTATGAATGATGATGGATATGATGCGATATATTGTATGAATGAGAATCCTATGAAGGTTTAAATGCTATTAGAATGATGTTTGATATGATGCAATCTATTTTGTAAATGATAATTTTATGAATAGGTGTCATTAATTGAATTATGGGATATTATGAGAACTATTTCTAACTTGAAAACTTTGATGTTAAGTTGTTGGTACACGGATACCGAATTGAAATTATGGTTGTATGCAATTACATGATGATAATGCATAGAAATGTATGAGTTTGTGTTACAGACTAATCTGTAGGTTATGGGATATGAAATAGCCAAGGGATAATAATGATGAAAGTGAATGACATGACCACTGGCCAAGAAACAATATGGTATGATTCCTTGTATGTGAAATTATATTGGTTTGGATACATTGCTACGATATGTGGATTAGTGCAGGATTTCAGGTGATGAGACTGCCCAAAACTGAATAAACGATGACAAAACCCCCAACAACACTGTGCCACTGTATATTTCATTGTAGGGTGTGGACCCTAGTTATGATTAGGAGGGGTGGAGGGATTTCCCACCGTGTATCCTCCGAAACCTGAAGTCATGGGAGGATGGTGTTAGCTCATGCTCCCCTAGACGTGTGATGATGACTATTAGATGCCTGTTGGGGAAGCTTGGTCAAGATAGTGACACTTCCGCTTACGGGTTCTGTTTGGAGTTAGGTCAATACAGTTTATGCTCCAAGATGGTCTAATAGAGGAAGGATAGGAATGAAGATGGAAGTAAGTTAGGGAGGAAGGATGAGTAGAAATAGTTGAGAGAGTATGGAGATTTGTCTTATGGTGGAATTTATTGTTTTTCCCTTCTAAAAAGAAAATGTGTATATATCAATATTCATAATTACGTAACTAAACCACAGTTTTCTAAATAAAATTGTTGAACTAGATAATTGTAATTAAAGGATTTCGCAAACATTTGATTGGTTTATTGTCTTTTATAAAAGAATAGTCTTGTTGATTGGATTTGATGCATACATAAATTACTATAAGGGTGATAGTTATTGATTATTAGTACATGCATGAGACTTTAATGTACTAGCTACACATGCATTTCTTGTACATGTACACTAGTATGTATGAGTTTTCTTGTCTTACTTACTAATAATGTCGGTTAATTGTTATGAATGTGTGAATCATGTTTCTTTTCCTTTGTATCATAAAATACCTTAACTTCGGGACAAAGTTTCCTGAAGGGCGGGTGTATGTAACAACCCTGGTTAAACAGTTGCATAGGGTTTATTAAGTATAGTTAATTAATTAATTAATTGTTTATTTATTTATTGTTTAATAAATGTCGATTAATTAATTAATTGATTACTTAACACATTCAATGGTTTGGGTAATGAATTAAAGGGCTTAATAACTTTAAATTATTTATTATAAGACTTTATGTGTGCAGGGGGGAAAGAAGCATTGAGGGAGGGATAAGGAAATAAATGGTAGGATAAGGTAATGAATGGAGGGATAAAGTGGGTGGCTTTAAAGGAGGGTAGGTAGTCGGTGAATGGGGAGAGATATGACTGCACAGAGGCCTTCAGGAAGGGAAATTATGAAAAATTGAGAGGAGAGGACTGTATTTTTGGCTGTTGGATATTTTTCTAGTTTTGGGAGCTCTGTTTTGGAGTTTGGGTGAACTGTTGCGGGGGGCACCAGGTTGCTGGGATTTTTTGGCTTGGGGGGCAGGAATCCTCACGAAATCCTAGAGCTAGGGAGCCGAATAGGCTACTCCTAGCTAGTTGGGTGGTTAGCCAGTTTTGGGCAGGGTTTGGTCAGAGCATCGAGCAGAGTCTGGGCAGAGTAGCAGAAAGGACAATCAGAGGTCAAGAATTTAGCATCAGACAGAGGTATTTTTATGTACGCATTCTCATGAACATGTGATGGTTAAATTGAAATTATTAGCATGTTGTTATTTAAATTTCTGCTACTTATATGCTGAATGAAAGAAATTACTTATTGTTTATGCATCGAAGTAATCTTATCTTTTTAAATTTATGAGTTTTTTTAGGCTTAATTAAATTAGGGCCCTACACATGGTATCAGAGTTGTAGTCTGAAATCTGGGACCAAAGGCCCACCTACCCACCCATCAACACTCTATATACAGAAAAATGAGGGAGTGTGTGCATAAATGTATACAAATCTGGGCAAGCTCCACCTCCACCTAACCTACAATCGAAGCCCACAAACACAGATATAAATCTAAATAATAATATACATACTGAAAAAAATATATAGTTTAACACAGTTATAAATATAAATAATACACATATTGAAATTGTGAAGGAAGCTATAACTAGACAATTATGGATGGAGGCCCTGTCAGTTAACAAGACTTTAGACAAAACTTTAATTTTGAATTAAAACAAGAATTTTAGTAAAAAAAAAAAAAATGTCGTAAATTCATTCATTGTGGGCGTAATGCCTTTAAATAGAGCCATATGATGGCTGCTTTATATAATCAGATTCAACCCTATAAACCCAGTGAAAACTGAAGTAGTAAGAAGCTTTGAGAGATAGATCATATCTACGACTACAAATCTTGGAAGAAGGCTTCATTTGCCAAAATTCTCCAAAATAAGGACCCCTGCCCTTGCCAAATAAGTCAATTGTCCACTTCCCCAACAGTAAAGACTCAACTGTATAATAATTTAAATAAAATTATGTGATCATAAAAAAACTCCAAGTTAGCAATATTCTTTCTCATTTTAAACTTCAGTTGTATTTCAGTTCTAAAAACCGGAGGTATTTATTAGAACTTTATATCATTCTTCCATTAAGGCTCTCTTTGTTTATAAATTTACAAGAAATAAGAGCAGGTAAATGTCAATCTTAAAGAAATTTAAACGTAGCATCTGTTGTGTGCCTGTGAAATAAATGACTTCACTACAAGAATTGCTCCCAGGACACAGATCTTTCATGGTAATGTCCACCAAAACCGACACCAACATCTGCTCGGCCACCCAATGCATGAACAAAGCAACCATGAGATGTCTCACCGGGTAAAGCACCGAAAAAAAAAAACTTGCTACAACTGTTGGACATAAATCAAAAGAATGTATAAAGAACTTGAAAATGGCACAATTAAAAGTGAACTAAAGAAGCTCATCGAGCTTTGGTAGATTTTTTTGCAAAAAGGGTGCTTTTATGTCGACGATGAAGGAAGACCAGTAGAGATCCAGGGTGTATGGAGAAAGGTGTCATTACACTTTATCTAAAATATGAAGGTTAAGCAATGCTTGAGGCAAGGGTGTCGACTATATGTAGTGGAAGAAATGAATGAAAGGAAGGGACCCTCATTAGATCAGTACCCGGTATTGTCAGAATTTAAGGATGTTTTTCCGAATGAGTTACCAAGGTCACCTCCTGAGAGGGAGATCGATTTTACTATTGAGCTAAAACCTGGTGCAAAACCAATTTCCAAAACTATATATCAGATCACAGCGCCAGAACTTTGTGAGTTGCAAATGCAGTTGAAAGAGTTACTAGACTTAGGGAAAATAAGGCCCAGTGTCTCACCTTGGGGTGCACCAGTAATTTTTGTGAAGAAGAAGGATGGTTCCTTACGACTTTGTATAGATTACAGGGACTTGAACCGTGCTATAGTGAAAAATAGGTACCCAATGCCACGGATAGATGACGTCTTCAATCAGATGAAAGGAGCAGCGGTATTCTCAAAGATCGATTTGCAATCAGGGTATCATTGGTTAAGGATTAAGGAAGGCGATATCCCAAAAACTGCCTTTCGAACTCAGTTTGGACATTACAAGTTTGTTGTAGTACCTTTCGGATTGACCAATGTGTCGGCAGTATTCATGAGCCTCATGAATGGCGTATTCCGAAAGTACCTAGACCGTTTTGTACAAGTCTTTCTAGATGACATCCTCATCTATTCAAAAAAATGAAAGAGAGCATGAGGAACACTTACGAGTGGTGTTGTCCTGTCTTAGGGAGAACAAATTGTATGGGATGTTATCGAAGTGTTCCTTCTTCCAGAAAGCGATCCACTATTTAAGTCATATCATTTCCGGTGAAGGAATCTCCATGGACCCAGAAAAGGTATTGGCCATTATGGAATGGTCAATGCCAAAAAATTCCCATGAGATGAGAAGCTTCATGGGGCTAGTAGGTTATTATAGGAGATTTGTGGAAGGATTCTCAAAAATAGAAAAACCCATCACCACTTTGCAGTGCAAGGGGTTCAGGTATGAATGGACAAAAGAATGTGAAAGTGCATTCATTGAACTTAAGAGGTTACTAACTAGTGCACCAATTATACAAGTGCCGGATATGGAAAAGGACTTCATAGTCTGCACAGATTCCTTGAAGGAAGCGTTGGGGGCCATGCTAATGCAGGATGGAGGAGCGATAGCTTATGCATCAAGGAAGCTAAAGAAACACAAAGAAATTTACGCTACTCATGATTTAGAGTTGGCAGCTGTAATGCTAGCTCTGAAACTTTGGAGGCACTATCTTGTGGGGCCAAACTTTGAGCTCAAAATGGACCATCAAAGTTTAAAACTTTGAGCGAGTACGATTTTGGTATTTCATATATCAAAGGAAAGGAAAATGTGGTCGTAGATGCCTTGAGCATGAGACCATGTGTCTTCTCCCTGGTACCCTTGAAACTCAATCTGAGAGAACGTGTGTTGGCGTAACTCCAAGGAGACAGTTGGTATTTAAAGGTTACTTCAAACCTCCGGAGAGGGAGACAACTAAATCTGAAATATGAAGAATATAGTTTGGA
>ML778520.1:696859-716593 GCA_009831015.1 Picea engelmannii
AATTAATTAATTGATTACTTAAAACACATTCAATGGTTTGGGTAATGAATTAAAGGGCTTAATAACTTTAAATTATTTATTATAAGACTTTACGTATGCAGGGGGGGAAAGAAGCATTGAGTGAAGGGATGAGAAAATAATTGGTAGGATAAGGTAATGAATGGAGGGATAAGGTGGGTGGAATTAAAGGAGGGTAGGGAGTCGGTGAATGGGGAGAGATATGACTGGGCAGAGGCCTTCGGGAAGGGGGATTATGAAAAATTGGGAGGAGAGGACTATATTTTTGGCTATTGGATATTTTTCTAGTTTTAGGAGTTTGGTTTTGGAGTTTGGGTGAACCATTGCAGGGGGCACCAAGTTGCTGGGAGTTTTGGGCTCGGGGGCCAAGAATCCTCATGGAATCCTGGAGCTAGGGAGCCAGATAGGCTGCTCCTAGCTGGCTGGGTGGTTAGTCGATTTTGGGTAGGGTTTGGTCAGAGCATCAAGCATAGTCTGGGCAGAGCAGTAGAAAGGACAATCAGAGGTTGGGAATTTAGCATCAGACAGAGGTATTTTTTTGTACGCATTCTCATGAACATGTGATGGTTAAATTAAAATTATCATCATGTTGTTATTTAAATTTATGTTTCTTATATGCTAAATGAAAGAAATTACTTATTGTTTATGCATCGAAGTAATATTATCTGTTTAAATTTATGAGTTTTTTTAGGCTTAATTAAATTAGGGCCCTACATGTGTCATCTCGATGATTATTGTTTCATGGTGGAGGGGTGAGATCTGTGTATTACCATAGATATAGATATCTATTTTATCACTGGTCTCTCGATCCAAGGGGAGGCACTAGAAGAGCAATCATAGATGTCGTCAGGGGTGGATTTGAGGACATTGGTCTATCTCTACTGCTCAGGGGAGGCTTTGATGAGTGGGGGTTCCATTAGTATCAACTCAATTAATGATTTGGAGCTCCATGTATTCTGTGTAATGGTAGGGAGAATATATGAGTTGTTGGGGAATTACAGGGGCACAGATGGGAGTTGTTGAGTAAGCCATGAATGATCATATGTTCTCCTAGGCCCGATTGATGCAAGTATGTCTAGTGGCATAGTTGGACCAGTGTGTAGCATCCAGAGGTGGGGAGTTTTCCTTTGGATCATTCCTCTGTGCATTCATGTTCAACAAGGTTGTATTGTGTAATACCCATGTTTCTCCCAGCTTGTAATTAATCATTATTTATGATCACCATGCTATGGCATGGGAACAATGTAAATGCATTATTGTTTGAATTGAAAATAACTAATTGTGGGGGTGAAGACTTGAAGTATTGTCCATGATATCACTAGAGGAAATAATGAGGAATGGAGAGGGTTCATTATCTCAAATGACCTAAATTCCCTTTGCTGAGATAATAAGCCTCATATGGATCCCAAGGAGAGGAACTAGTTAATGAAAGAAGGACTAGTGGTTTGATAATAAAGCACCCCCATAAATGGAAGCATGGTCTAACTAAAGAATGTCAACCTGAAGTACTGCAGGTTCTAACAAACCAGGCTAACCCGAGTTTCCTTCTGACAGAAGGAACAAGATAGGTCGAGAACCATCCTAGGAAAAGACATATAGAAAATAGAGACAAGGAGAAGAACCATGAAGGAGGAGGTGCACATGGTTGGCTCTACAGAGAGAATAAGAGACACCATTAAACATACAGAGAAGAGAGGAGAATGTGTGAGGCTCTCCAGCTAAGAAGAATATCTATGTGAGTCTTACAGGAGAACACGACCCATGTAAGAAACTATGAGCTTGATGTGGAGGAGGCATCTTATAAACCTCGCAAGAGACCATGACAGAGAAAGAAACTCTGCAAAACTGTAAAAGTTCCCTAGTGATATAATGGCCTGGAATGGGGGTGGATAGAGTTATAAGAATGATGGCCTTTGAGCCTATGGTTAGGTGGAAAGGAAAACACCCACAGTTAGTTAGTTGGTTGTAACCTGTAATAGATAAGTATACTCATACCCTATGTAAATTGAGTTGTAACTATGAAATAAAGTTGGATATCCTATGAATGCTTAGAGGTGTGCATGTTTCCTTGATGGTTGGACTGTGTTCCTTTATCTTTGGTATGACTGTGTTGGTTTGTACACGTAAATTATCAAGCCTTGTAGTGGCTCAAGTTAAAACAAATGAACTATGAGATCATTGACCTTGGGCATAGTTTCACATGTGCATGTTTACACTTCCATTTATTCTGGGCCTCCTAGATAAGGGAGTTCATTAGGTCGAAGAGGGGTAGCGCAAATTACACAGAGGCTACACTAGCTATGTAGGAGTGGAGAACTCTCTAAGTTCTAAACTCCAGAAGAAACACAAGGAGTGTCCCCTCATTTCATTTGAGGTACCAATAAGATCAGGAGGTATAACTCTCTTAGAGTGTAGACATGGGGGTGAATTCCCCAAAAATTTCATCTGTGTGACCAAGGGCTCATGCTCACAGAATTAGTAATTTTCCCAGTCGAGAACTAAGTTTTTACACCTCCAAAACTCCCGAAGGATGAATTTACGAAGTGCCAGGGACACTCGGTCCTCATATCCTTTAGGATCCTTCTTAACCATCTATTATGAATGAAATGTGTTGCTAGATCCGGTAGTTTGGCAACATAGCACTTTGGGAGGAGGCTGGAGATTACGCACCATAACTCACGAATGTTAGAGTTAGGAAATGGCGAGAATCGCAGATCTATGGATCTACGTGGACAGATCCCTACCGTGAGATATGACAGAGGTTAGAGGGTAATTTTTTTGGGGTGACGTGGAAAATTCATAGGTGCGACATGTGTCACCCTTGTACCCTGCCAAATGTCACACGTTGGACTTGAGCCGTTGGATGAGAGACCACGTGGCAGGAGATCTGATAGTCTGGAGGATTTTGGATGAGGGTCATTAAAGTCTGAAAGGTTTTGAAGTCACAAACGTTGGAGTAAATATCAATTGTTGATAGGAAGGGGATGTGTGGTGCTAGATCCTATAGTCCAGATTCTTAGCACTCCAGGTAATTGAGGTATGATGCGTTGATAAGCTCTGAAGCCTAGATTTTTTAAGAGACGAGAGTCATCGATCTAGAGGAGCTTTGAGAATACCCATGAACATTGGATCCACTCCATGGTCAATTCGGCTTTGACCTACTCTGGGAGTGAGAATAGGATTACATTACAAAACCCCCGAACGCCAAAGTTGTGAAGAAATGATATCCATAGATATATGGATCTACATGGACAAATCTTGACCGTGAGATCAGAGGAACGTTAGAGGGATGTCTTAGGGGTTGACGTGGCTCATTGACGTCACCTAAGGTGACATGGACCCATGATAATGGTGTCATGTGTCACTTGGATAAATATGTTTTACATACCCCTGGGCCCATTAGAATGTGACATGTGTCACCCCTTGATGAGGGCACATGTCACCCCTGACCCTCATCGTGTGTCATTCCCTGATACATGTCTTCCTGGCCACGTGAATGGTGAAGCACTAGGACTTCAGGAGTCTGGTACTTTGGGACTCTGAAAGACCTCGGGTAAAGTATCATGGAGAGACCAAAAGGCTTGAAGGCCAGAGCTATGTGGAAAGATTACGAGACTTCAGAAAGGTTGAGAGGTTGGAGTGTTGGAACTAGGTTTGTCGAAGGACCAGACACACCTGTACATGTCCTTGCATATATCGATTTACCACATGTAGGTGGGGAGCCTTCAGGATTCTGGGTTCGAGACTCCGAAGGTTTGGAGCATGGTGTGAAAGGTAAGTTGAAGAGGGCCAAAGTCTCAAGCTATGTGGCAACATTTCAGAACTCCGAGAGTTTGGGGCTCTAAAGGATTTGCATGTAGAATGGAAAAGAGGTGTTTAGCATCGAGGTGTCAAACGTCAAACTCCCCTGTAGTTCATGTGACAAATGAAGATCAAACTCATTGTTGGATTGGATGGTGGGTGGAATACCACCGTGTCTGTAAGAGCTTGAGGAGGGTATTAATGTGAAGTATCCACGTGACCCTCAACCAATGAATGCCCAAAGAGATTTGGAAAGGAATATCTCCCAATCCTGAGCTCAGTTTTGAGCATGGTATAAGTCTATGAAAATATATTGACGAGTAGAAGGTATGGGAGGCCTCAACAAAAAGGATCTTAGATGTTTGAGGAAGGCAAAAATTTGATTCCCCATCCTTTAGAAATCCATATAAGGGGCCAGGTGTGTTACAAATTGGTATCACAACACAGGAACAACACTTTACTTGCTTGGGCTCATGCACGAGTCATATGAAAATGTTATTGGAGGACTTTAACGAGGTAACACCCTATCTTACTACATTCCTAAGTGGTTTAGTTAAACCTCTACCAAAGAAAGGAATGAAGCCTACTTTTTTTTATAGATGTTTTTGAAATCTGCATTGTGTGTTGCTAGCATTTACAAATAAAGAAGTTGGCTTCACTATGAAATTGTACTTGTTTTTGTACAGTCATAAGACTAGGATGTGAATGGATTGAAAGGATACAAAGTAGTAATAATTAATTCTTTAATTAAGGAGTAAACCTTGTATATGTGTATAATCCCTCACGATAAGAGGAATGAGTCGAGTGACCATTCTCTGAAAAGGGAGAGCATGCAAAACTCTTGGTTTTCTAAGGGAACTGAGAAACAAATTTTGTTTTTGGGTAGAGGAATTGTTGGGCATGGTTTTCTGATGAAGCCGATAAATGAAGTTGTATAAATATAGAGTGATTGAGTGAGAAATCACATCAACCTCCCTTACTTGGTGGATAGGAAACTAATCTTCCAAAATTGTTGTGGGAGGAGGAGAGCGATCTCTGTCCCTTACTGTTGTTGAACATAAGGATGAATTCTAGGTGCAATGGTTAAGATTGCTTATGACCTAAAGATACTCTGGAATTCTAAACTAGAATACTCAATAAGTAACATAATTCGAAATCGTATTTGGGATTAAGGGAATAGTCCAAATGTTATTAGACACTAAAATTAGTTATAAATAAGGTAAAATGGTTGATTAAATGTTGATATTGAATGTGGTAAAGGAAGTGTTGGGGCACTTCTAGAATCCCAATGGGTCATATTGACATCTAGTGGTGGATGGTAGCCATATAGATATAATTGGACCCTAGTAAAGGGAATATAGAGAAGTATTTCCTTGATCGAAAGTCTATTGATCAAGACCAGTTGGAACTTGGAAGCTAGATTTCTTGTTTTATTACCTTGGGCATGGTTATAATTGGCTAGACTGTATTTATGAGTGGATAGTTTTTTTATGAAAGTTGAGGCAAGAGTGTTTTCTTGCTAGTTGTTGTCACATAGAAAGGGAAACATAGTTATGACTATGTCTGCTAAATTACAAGGTCAATATCATGTGAATGGATGCAAGCTCTCAAATGAGGAGGCAGGATGCTTGGTGTTGAGTGTCCCTATGAGGATTTTCATAAGGATGGCAGAAATATCCTTGGAGGAGGATCTGGAAGTTTGATATGTCCATGTGTATGTATGAAATGGAAAGGGTTCAAGCAATGAGTTGCATGATGAATGTGTGCCTAGGTTTGTATTTGTTTGAATGCATGGGTTAATGCATTGTGAGGCTTCTTGACATGAAGACTGATATTAATACCGATTAGGTATGAATAATATTAAATGTGCAAGTGACACACATGTATGATGTAAGAATATATGCATACCAAAGGAACAATATGGCTTTCTTGATGAGTGATATGTAAGGCCAGAATTACACTTTCCAAGATTGAATTAATATCATGGATGCATGGCCAACTCTATTATGAGGAGTCATGAAAGATTGGTTTTGAATGATAACTTGAGGGGAATGTGTTCCATTCCCTTAGGAAAGTCTAGTATAAACAGATGAAAGAGTAAACGAGTAGGGATTCTCCATTGTCATGATAAAAGGCAACATGATTAAGCCTTTGAGGATTGCATGAGAACATTTGTGAACAATAATAAGTTAAATAATTTATGATTATGCATGTGGTTAAGTGCATAATGGATGTAAGTTAGCAAAACAAGGAATATGTGTGGACAAATAATCTGGATGCATAACAAAGATGCATGTTTATATTCCTTATGGAATATTTGGTAAACAACTGAAGCTAAATCAAGGTTGAGGCCATCACAAATTTAGAAGGATATGCAATACGGATGTTGCATGCTGAAGGATTTCCCTATGGAGGAACTATGTGAAGAATCTGTCATGAGAATGGAGTCACAACCTTAATGAATGCTGAGAATGGAGCAGTGAGATACAAGCCTATTTATATAAGAATCTTGGATTACATTCTAAAACAAATTTATGAGTGGAAAAATAACCCACAAGTATAGACCATTCTGATAACCGAATGGTAATGTGCAGCGTGCACAGGGTCATGGCTCATTATGAAAAAAAGGTTTGCTATTAAAGCATGCTGATGTATCCTAAGAGTTAGGGTGAGCCTAACCAAGGATGTTCAAGCAAAAGAGCAGGAACATCACAATAATAAGTAGATTGCATAAGCAAAGAAGGAGAAAAAAAGGAACACTTTTCTCACCCTAAAAACTCTAGACTATTTAACAGAGTTGTAGGCTTAAAGAACAGATGTGGAAATGAGTGCAGTTGGAGAAAGAAGAATAAGTAAGTAAGTAAGTTTGAATGAATAGGCTTGGTTGAAGACATATTAAACAAAGGCAGTGAGGCCTTGGAAAATAACCCAGTTGGACTGAAGGTCCCAGGCTATGTAGGTGGAATTGGGAGAAGGGAAGAGCCTTAACTCCTTTCTTATTGTGTATTATTTTTTCTCTGGGAAAATAAAGATGGTATGCTGATGAAAGTGAATTTTTTGACACCATAATGATGACAGTTATATGACTGTGGAAACAATTAAGAATTGTTTTTGTTGAACTTGTGGAATCCTTAAGGATAATGTGATGAGGTGCATAAAGATATGCTAGGACATATCTGAAAATTGTTTTGTTTATTTAAAAGCTATGATACTTGCATTCTTATATTACATAACGACTAATATAATTTTGAGATATTACATGTGTAGAAAGGAAATTGGATCTGTTGAGAAAGACAATTACCAATGATGGACAACCTCAAGAAAAGGATAACTATGAGGAGGTTGTTGTTAAAAGATTGTTGAAGGGAATTTAAAATTCCCCACAAAGCACCATTGATGAGATAATATCTGAGAGGGTGATAACAACCAGACAAGGTATAATAATGTTCATACCTATGTGTCATAAGGTATGAACGAAATTGGTAGGAATACCTTCTGAAAATATTTCATTATCAAAATGATATGGAAATAATTTTGAGTGGTTGTTGTATGCCATTTCTACCCAAGCGAGGTAAGATTTAGGGAAAAGGAATATGAACAATAGAGAGAGTGAATCTATACTATCCAAAGATGATTTATAGTCCTTGCAAGAAAATTGCAGGAGTAAAAAGTACCATGGGTATGATAACCAATCTAGGGAGATTGGGAATAAAGGTGCTCACAGTTAGCACATTGCATGGAATTGCTTCGAGGAAATGCAAGTTTGCATAAAGGACAGGCATTGTATTTTCCATTGAGGATGGAGGACCTTCCAATATTTATACTTTCATTGTATAGGTGTTAGAGAAAATCAATTTGGGTGGTCATGAGTGTTGGCACCCTAGTTACTAATGAAGGAAGAATGCTTGGGTGCATTCAAGAGAAACATTTAGTTTCATATGTGTTGATTTTGGATCATGATCATCCTGTAGTAGGAAGTACAGTCCTACTGTAATAATGAACAAGAATGAATAATCCATATGGTGAAAAGGTTGTTTAATATCCAAAACACCATGGAAATGTGCTTTTCATAAAGTATGGAAAACTTGAAACCAATGCAAGGTTGCATTGGATGTGAATTTGGCCATTAATATTGGCACATTGATTAAAGACATTTGATATTTAAATTTCATATGGAAAATTTAGTATGTTGATAGGATGCTTACATAATAATAATATTTTCTGTTTGGTTTATATCCTGAATAGATGAAAATGACTTAGACTATTAGCATGCATCGTTTGAAAATATAATGTGCATGAAAACTAACAATTTGTTTGGATGAGGAATGTTGAAGTTGCATGAGGAAAAATAGTCTTGGATATGGAAGTATTATAAGCCCATAAGGAAGACCAATTTCCTGCTGAGCTAAACTACTATGGGAAGGAAAGTCTCATACTTTTGAATTTGTTTCCTGTGTGGAACAGATCTGAAAATAAATGGGGAATGTGGAAATCTGTGGCTAACAGATTTGCAAGAAAATTTTGAATTTGAAATTGATGATCATTTCTCATAATTTTGTATACGTGATAGGTAAGATGAAAAATATATTTCTAGGGAGTACAGATGAAGGTTGTCAAGCTAGAAAGCATCAAAGATTCTAATGTTGATACATGAGAACCCTATGGTAAGCCATGATCGTCTTAGAACATATTGTGTTGTGGAAACACAAGTCACAAGGACACCTCGACATAGAAAGTATGAGGGAGGCCTCGACTATAAGGCTCAATGAAGTCTCTGAAATTCTTCCCATGTGAGAAATCCTTGGAAAGGAAGGATGGATCGCCCAAGGAATTCTATAGCAGAGAAGGGGATGCTTGAGCTTGGGCCTGGAAGGTGAGTGACCACAAGGAAGAGGAGACTTGATAATTCTTATAAACTATTCATTGGGATCATGCACACAATGGGTATGTCCAGGAAAAATAGTGAGCCAAGAAAAACAAGACAACCATGTGGATACAAATCCACGAACTGCACAAATGAGTATTGTGCTAAGTTATGGAATTTTCTTGAATTTTATGCAACAGTAAAACATTTACACATGAAAGATGTGATTAATATGCTTAATGTCTAAGATTATTGAAGACAGGTGACGAAGGCCAAGAATCGGAAAAGGACCTGACAAAGAAAGAGGGGCAATACTTCTGAAGTAGTTGAATAAGGCTTGACCGGTGTTACTCAGAAAGAACACCGAGGACAGTGTTCCTTTTAATGGGGAGGGGATTGTAATACCCCTATTTATCCCAGCTTGTAATTAATCATTAATTATGATCACCATGCTATGGTATGGGAGCAATGTAAATGTATTATTGTTTGAATTGTCAATAACTGACTGTGGGGGTGAAGCCTTGAAGTACTAGACATGATATCACTAGAAGAAAGAATGATGAAATTATGGAGAGGGTTCATTAGCTCAAATGAACCAAATTCCCTTTGTTGAGATAATAAGCCTAATCTGGATCCCAAGGAGAGGAACCAATTAATGAAGGAAGGACAGGTGGTTCTATAATCAACCACCCCCATGAATGGAAGCATGGTCTCACTAAAGAATGTCAACCCAAAGTATCGCAGGGTATGACAAACCAGGTTGACCCGAGTTTCCTTGTGACAGAAGGAACAGGATAGGTCGAGAACCATCCTAGGAAAAGACATATAGAAAATAGATATAAGAAGAAGAACCATGAAGAAGGAGGCAAATGCAGGAGGCTCTGCAGAGATCAGGAGAGACACTAGATAACATACAAAGAAGAGAGGAGAACGTGCGAGGCTCTCCAGCTGAGAAGAAGATCTCTGATATTATTACGGGAGACCACGACCCGAGTAAGAAAATGCGAGCTTGATGTTGAGGAGGCATATGATAAAATTCACAGAGATCGTGACAAATAAAGAACCTCTGAGAAACTGTGAAAGTTCCCTATTGAAATCATTGCTTGGAACGAGGGTGTCCAGAGTGCTAAGAATGAATGCCTCTAAGCCTATGAATGGGTGGAAAGGTGCACACCCACAGTCAGGTTGTTGGCTACAACCTATAATAGATAAGTATACTCATACCCTATTGGGCCCGAGATATGATCACTTTATGACGGTTATTATGCACTTTTGCCACATGTACATATGTGTTTTTCATCTTTTGAAGGAGATTTTTGAAGAATTTTATGATAAAATGGTATGATCGACATAAGGTACGTATGATTCATGTTTGATGATTGTATCGAGCATAATTTATCGTGTTTTCATGCTTCCAAGGATTTGATTCACATTTTTTGATGTTACAGGGAGAAAATGCACTACGTTTCTGCTTCCGACACTCAGTCCGGCACTCATTCAAACACTCGTTCCGGTACCCGATCTTGCACTCCTTCCATCACAACGTATTGCACAAAAACGGAGGGTGACTTGGCGGTTATGGTATTAGTGGCCAGTGATGCGCGAATGAGGAATGTGGGTTTTTTTCATCCTTATCCCCTCCAGCTATTGAACTCTTGACAACTCAATTTTGGGTTGTTATGGTGGGTAATTATTGGCTTGCTCTGTTTAGGCAATTAGGGCACCATTAATGAAACTTTCCAATTTTAGAAGTGCAACTTGAAGCGTGCAGGGACAAACATCATAGGTTCATTGATTTTGTTGATTATTATTCCTCGGGACCCTCTCTCAGTGTCATATGTCTTCTTCATTTCCTCTACCAAGGATTTATCCTTCGTATTATCATCCAAATAATGTTTTGGGTTTTCTCCATTTGTTGGTAGACCTATGATTTCTGCAATTAAAACTTCAGTTATTGATATCGGAATGTCCATTCATAGGATACCTCCATTCACTAGTGCCAACAACTATTTAACACATACGATTACTTATTTGTCTCTCCCAAAGTGGGGAATTTCCAACAATTTCATGACACATGTGTTATACAATCCTGCAATCCATTGTTTGGGATCCAAAATGGGAACCCCTAATGAACTTGTTCCTTTTCTCTCCTTATAAACTTGTGGTGCAAACTTAGGGAACTTGTCCTTGTCTGTAATATCATGGTATGCATATCTCATTTTAGCCACACATACTAAAATTCTAGGAGGGATATTCACTCCTTCGAGTATGCATGGTAGTGTTAGTGTTACTTCTTTATGTTTGCACGATGATATTTGTACCATATATTTTATCTTTGTATTCATTGTCATTTTCGATGGCCCTACTTATTGGTGCACATCCTTCTCTTCCTCTACGTCTTTGTTTTGCTTGTCAGTCACATCCTCAACCTGCACCTGTTCTTATAATTGTTGTGTTGGCTATGCAACAGGTTGTTGTGCTTCTTTGTCTAGGATCATATGACTGAGTTATTTGATCATCTTCCCTAGTCATCTATTGTGGTGCTCCTAAGACAAGTTGTTTTGTAGGGTTTTTATCTGCGGTAGAATTTTGTTATAATTCGTTCCTCAGGTCGACGTCCATTTCCTCTGTCGTTGGATTCTTATATTCTACCATTGTGGTATTAACCAACCCAACAATTGGTGAAGGAATGGAATCTATATCCACCACTCCTTCCGGATGAATAGGGTTTTTTTCTTTAGCTGCTTGCTCATGTAGAGACCTTGTGGTACTACTGATCTAGATTTTTTTTCGGCACAAAATGAGAGCGGAGATATAATAAAGAAATGCACAGAGATATCGTGGATATCCAATAATATAACAGAAATGTATCAAAGATGAAACCATAAACACAAAGATACATTAATACAATATTTCTATTAATGACATAAATGTACAGAGACTATAAAAATACAGAGTGAAAGACATGCTATAATGGTGGAAGCTTATCTCTGAGAAGAGATGGGACGACTACTCACATTTGCAAGATGATGATTACAATGAGACTCTCAAGGAATTTTTACAATAAATAGGAATGTCAAAAACCATAGACATCCAAAAACATAACCCTAGGAGATGAAGCACCAAAATTCATGTGGGCCCCATTTGGGTAAGCCAGTACATCAACTTCTCGGGCTCGTAACTTTTGCATACAATCTTTGTTTTAGGTGCATGATATCCCATTGGAAAGGTATCATCGAGGAGATTCATTTTGGGTGATAAATTATTCTTTCTACTATCGTTGAGAAGATCGATCCTAAAAAACCTTCATTTAGGCCCTCAAAATGGCCCCGAAAGTTAAAACTACTAAAATAGTAAAATGCCAAAATTCCCAGGAAATTGTTTTGAACGAGTTAGAAAAGGTGGGTGGCCACCAATATCCACCTAGATCAATCCTCCCTCCTTAGGAAGCAATAGTATCCATTGTGTTCAGTTCCTGGGGGAGAGTGGGAAGCATTTGTTGAATCTGAATCTTGGTGAGTTGCTTGCCTTGTTGGAGACGTCGCATTGCTTGGTTTGTGGAAGGTTGTCATGAACCTATTGCTGGCGAGGTTGAATCTGTTCAATCAGCCAGGATACATGAGATGTTTGTGTGCAGGAGTAATATTTTCTCTTTGCTGCAGTATTTTTGACCCTCAATGTTGTGCCAAAGGATTTTGTGGAAAGCACACCATTTTCCGATGTCCTTCTTTGTCTTCCCATGACCCTTATTTTCTTGTGGCTTGGACTGGTTTTTGGAAGACTATTTGTTAGGGTTGTATTTATCATACTTTGTTTGTTGCAAATTTGCAGACCCAAACTCCTGTTTATTCTGGTGCTTAAATTTCTTCTCGATTTTAACAGCATATCGATAAGAAGCACCGAGTGATGAGATGTCTAGAAAATCCATTTCAGTTTGGATGTATCTTTGTAGAGCCCCACGGTATTTCAGAACCAAATGTCATTCAGAGTCTTTGATACCCAGCTTGGTGCGTAAGGTATGGAAGGTATTGGTGAACTTTGGAATTTCTCGGCCCCTCTCTTTCCACAGTGTGGTCCATCTCATGTATTGGTCCTCATATTTTCCAATAGGGTAATACTGTTCCTTTACCGCATCCACAAAAAAATCCCAAGTGGGCTTGACGCCATATATTCCGGACTCCTCTGTGGAACTTTTATCCCAATAAGTTTCCCACCAATGTTTGACATGGGGGAGAGATTTAAGGAGTGAGAAGGTGATATTTTCCCTATCGAAAACATTATGAACAAATAAATGACCTTCTAAAATATTTAACCATTTGTCTAGGGCATCTGCATCTATCTGACCTTCAAATATGGGAATATCAAAATTAACCTGTACCTTGAAAGTAGAGGTGCTTCCAAAGTGGTTGTTTGATGAATATGCACATGTTGCTATCGAAAGGCATTGAAGGATGTGGGAAAAATTATCCATCGTTTCATCCCTCTATTGTGTGAGAGCTTGTTCAAGCAACATATTGATAGGATCATCTACTCCGTCGTTTTTTCTTTTCTTCCGCCATGGAGGGTTTCTGTATTTTTACAGTTTCTGTACATTTATTTCATTAATAGAAATCGTGTATTATTGTATCTCTATATCTATGGTTGCATGCAAGAGAGATTTTCTTCAAGAGAGACAAGCTCGAGACCCAACCTTTTATACTCGGACCTCATCAGGTACATACACTGAAAAAACGATCAAGAACAGCCTTATCTGATACCACTAATCCAGATTATTTTTCGGCACGAAATGAGAGTGGAGATATAATAAATAAATATACATATACATCATGTATATCCAATAATATAACAGAAATGTATCAGAGATGCAACCTTAAACATAGAGATACATTAATACATGGTTTCTATTAATGAAATAAATGTATAGAGACTGTAAAAATATAGAGTGAAAGTCTCGCTAGAATGGTGGGAACTTATCTCTGAGAAGAGATGTGATGGCTACTTGCATTCGCAAGAAGATGATTACAATGAGGCTCTAAAGGAATTTTTATAACAAAAAGGAATGTCAAAAACCATAGACATCCAAAAACCTAACCCTAGGAGATGAAGCACCAAAAGTCATGTGGGCCCCGTTTGGGTAAGTCAGTACATCAACTTCCCGGGGTCGTAACTTTTGCATACGATATTCATTTTAGGAGAAAAATAGCCTGTTGGAAAGGTATCATCGAGAAGATTCATTTTGGGGGATAAATTATTCCTTTGGCCATCATTGAGAATCTCTATTCTTAAAATCCTTCATTTAGTCCCTCAAAATGGCCCTGGAAGTTAAAACTACTAAAAATAGTAAATTTCCAAAATTGCCACAAAATTGTTTTGAGCGAGTTGGAAAGGGTGGGTGGCAACCAATATCCACCTAGATCAACTACATTTTTTTCTTGTGGTGTGGATGGGAGATCCAATATTTGGTGGTTCCATTGTACTAAATCTTGCAAAATTTTCTCTGAATCTTCACTGAATACTTTAGAAATACCTTCTCACACTGAGTTTTCTCTCCTTATATCTCTTTTTCTCAATGTCACAATTATTCTTTCCTCACAAGTTTCGTGTTTTTATACCTTGTGCCATAAATTCTCTTTCACAATGTACTTTTCTGATCACTAGTTTTCCTTTTTCCAACCACTTTCTGTCACGACGCACTTGTTGGACATATTGTCATTGATGTCAACAATTGAAGTCATTGTGATGTGATGATGATTTGTTATGATGAATTGTCATTTATGACAAGAAAGGTGTAGAAGAACATTAATCAAATATCAGAAGGAAAAGCGCATTGCAGAAACGCTATCGTGATTGAAATCCCCATAGTAAAACTCCAAAACAAATGAGGAGGAATTTTGTCAACTGATGTAGTTTCTAGGACAAACTAGGAATTTCATATTTGTGAGTTGTAGAGGAGGTTTGTTAGATAAACATATGATTAAGTCATGACCGTCAGATCTTAGTAAGGGTAGATCAAAGACTGAGAGCCATTGCGGGATCAAAGGGTTGAGATAATGATCATGCAAGTTTCAGTTCCACAATCCATAGATACTGTCGATTGTCACCTACAAATAGATCAACGGTTGGCATCGATCCCACTATCAATGAGAAGTTTCTATTGTGGAAATCGATGATGGTTTTAAAGGTCATGTTAGTTGGGACTCCGCAATCATCCCCAATCGTAGATCTCCACACTGATTTAAGGGAAGTCATCGATCTGAGATACAAATCAATGAATAAATCCTGGACATCCATCTCAATGGTTGATTAAGTCATAGCCATTGGATTAAGCTAGTGGAAGGATAGCGTAATGTTGACAACTTCAATGCTAACCAACTTCGGTGGAAATTGGAGAAACAATGACCTAGACCTCCAAAGCCTCAAAGTCTCGAAGTCATGAACTTCCGTCAACCGTCGAATCAGAGGAAGAATAAGGAAATTTTGTCAACTATTGATCTATTCAAAGGGCACCAAGGATGAAACTGGTCAACTCTAGTGCTAACCACTACGGAGAAAAAGAGACTAGGATGGGTAAGTGTATCTGAAGGATGAAGCCTCGAAGTCATGACAAATGTTGATCTAGAGTGAAATATGATAGCCATCAAATCAGAGTTGCGTAGCAGTAGTCAACCCTGGATCTGACCTACTTTGGCGATAAACAAGTGAGATGAGTGAAGAAATCTCAAACCCTAGAATTCTGGAATAAAAATAGGCCATAGGATCAAGACATGAAAGATATACAGTGATAGATATATTTGTCACTTCACCAATTCATAGGATTAGATCTAAGTCTCAAAATTTTCATATTCCCAAAGCAATGACAACTATCAGATCAATAAGAAACTTTAGATGAATCTACAACCATCAGATCCAGGAGGAGGAAATGTGACACATCAGGAGATCCACGTCAATAAGACCACATCAGCAAGGACAGATGGCGCAATCATACGGTGAAAAGTGTTAAGGTCTAGTCGACATTTTAGGTATATATAAGTCACAAATCTAAGTGACATGTGGCAGCCACTTGGCCAGTGCCAAGTCAACAGTGACATCAACAAGTTATGTCACTCTGGGATTATGTCCTTCGGGTGAAACTAATGTCTACCACCAGTAACTGCCTGAAGCACCGAAGTGCAAAGTCATGAACTAACTTTGGTCGTTGATCTAAGATACTCCAGGATGAATCATGACTATTAGATCAAGTGTAGTGGAAGGATAGAGTAAGCATGAGATGCTAACCGACAACAAGCAGTCATCATAATATTATGACTTATTCGGTAGGTAAATACTCCAGAGGGATTGAAATTATCAGAGTTCAAGTAGCCCAGAGTCATGAATAGTTGAATACTCAAAGAGTGGATCTCCTTTGTGCCTAATCCCATGATTCTAGCTCCTGGACTTATGAAAATCTATCAGATCAAGGAAGTGTTGATAATCACTTCGGTGGAATTTTCTCCGAAAGAGTTGAATGACTACAAAGACCGATGTATAGAAGGACGAAGTCTTGATGTGAATGAGAATCGTCCACTCAACTGTATATCAAGTCATGATCGTCGATTTGTTTGAAACCTATGGACAATCCAATATTGCCTCTATAACAAAAGATCAAATATCGACTGTCTAATCTACTTTGGTGAAATGTACTCCAAAAGGTTGAAATATTGCAAAGGTTGGAAGTCCAGAAGGAAAAAGTTCTGAAGTAACGATATTCATCCATCTCATCATGCAATTAAAACATGACTGTTGATATTGAAAAGTGATCAAGCACTTGTTTGGTGTAGCGCCTGGTCACCACCTGTGATTATATGAAATAGAGGTCTCGAAGAGTTTTTCTGTGTGAAATTTAACACACAGAATGAGAAGTTTATCTCGGTCGAGAAGGAATGTTAAACCAAATAATATTTGGACTTTTACATGATTTATATTAAGGAGCATCGCTTAAATTAATAAGCACATGGTTTTACACATATGGTCACATTTAAATGGTTTGAAGGAAGCACCTCTGCAAAATTCGATTTCTACAATATTTGCAGAGACATGGGATTGAGTTAAAAAATTAAATCGATCCATATCAGTGATCAATTTATGAAAATAATTCTCACTAAATTAAAATCCTTTATGATAATGTTTGAATAATAATAGAGATTATTATTAATTTAAAATGAAGAGGTGTGATGGCCCAAACAAATGGACACGGTGCTTCATATCTCACACCAGTTGGAAGATTATATAAACGATAAATAATGGTGAGAAGAAGTGTATCTACAATCTATATCAGAAGATCAAAATAGAAGCAGAGTCCAAGAAGAAGAACTGATGGTTATTATGTAGTGAGGGTGGAAGGGAGGAGCACAGAAGGATTCATATCCTTTATGAAGTAATGTGTAATTTAAAAGAGTTGGTGCTTCCTAGGGTTGGTTCTCTAAATATAAGGGAGTCGGTTCTTCCTAGGGTTGGTGCCCTAAATACAAGGGAGTTGGTGTTTCCTATATTTGGTGCCCTAAAGATAAGGGAGTTCATGCTTCCTAGGGTTGGTTCCCTAAAGATAAGGGAGTTGTTTCTTCCTGGGGCTGGTTCCCTAAATACAAGGGAGTTGGTGCTTCCTAGGGTTGGTGCCCTAAAGATAAGGTAGTTGGTTCTTCCTAGGGTTGGTTCCCTAAAGACAAAGGAGTTTGTGATTCCTAGGGTGTGTGCCCTAAAAAAAGGGAGTTTGTGCTTCCTAGGGTTCGTTCCCTGTAGAAGGGTATTGGTGTCTCCTAGAGTTGGTGCTCTAAAAAGGATTGGTGTCCTTCACTATTTCTTTATAAAACCTTGTAGTTTCTTTTAATTATATATTTATAAATGATTTTAAATACAAGTCCATTATTGATCTGTTTTGGTAAATAATACAATATCAAAGTAACTACTAATTGCTGAAAAAAGGGAAATATGGATTCACCCCCCCTCTTAGTATTTCCAACAATGTCGTGTTTTCTGTCTTGTCACCTTTTTCTGGAATGCAGGTTGTTCCTCTTCTGTCACACCACATACTTTTTGTTGTCTATTGTATCATCTTATTTCCTCTCCAACACTTATCTATCTACTACATATTTTTGTATTTTTCTTCTTTTCCAATTTTTTCTTTCTTTTTCTTGTTTTTCTAATTTTTTATTTCATTTTATTCTTTTAAATCCTACTATATACACTATGTACAACTCTAATTATTTGTGCTGCAACTATTGAGGGTTACTGGTTTGACTATCCCTATATAGCTTCATTCAGATTCCATTCACCAATCCTTGAATCTCCTTACCTACTAAATCTTGTAGTTGCACAACACATCCATCTGTGACAGACTTTATCTCATATGTCCCTAGTCAATGCATCCTGAATTTTCCTGGGTGTTGTAAGTATTTTTTGTCATAAGGGAGAACCAAATCTCCTTTCTTAAATTTATTCTTCTTAATGTGATTATTATTCCAATATTTGTCCTTTTCTTTATGTAATTCCTGATGGAAACCATCCATAATCACATCTTCTTCTAGTTCCATGAGTTGAGAAAATATTTCTTGATTTGTGCCTCTTTCTGTCATGTTTGTAATGGTTGCAATGCATAGACTAGGTATCAAATATTCCAAAGGGACTACTTCTTCCTAACCATCCATAAAATTGTATACCCTATGAGTTTCTTGCATGTAGTTCTATAGGCCCATAATACTGCTAGTATCTTCAGATCCTAATCATCTGTGTTTACATTGCAAATATTAGTTAAGGAATTCTCCAATATCTTGTTAAATGCTTCCACTATTCCATTATCCTGAGGATGGTATGGAGTGATCTTATGATGATTTATCTCAAATTATTCAGTCATTTCCTGGATGGTACTATTGATAAAATGAGTTCCATGATCACTCATCAAAATTCTAGGGCATCCAAATCTTTTAATTTCTTGTTCAAATAGGAAGTGCGCTAGAGTTTTTGTGCTACAATCTTTTACTACTACTGCTTCATCCCATCTAGTTAAATATTTTGTCATTTTAATGATGTATCTTTCTCCTAATATTATAGTTGGTGGATTTATTGGTCCTACAAAGTCTACTACCCATTTTTCAAAAACTTTAAGGGTTACCTGAGGTCTCAATAGCATATCATCTTTCCTAGATGGATTTCCTACCCTCTTACATATATAAAAATTCTGGTAATACTCCTTTGCATTCTTAGAAATTGTTGGCCACCAAAGTCCTACACATAATATCTTCTGTGCAGTATCCTTTCTTTCATAGTGTCCAACTATTCCTTCATGTGCTTCTACCAAAATAATAGGAATTCCATGCTCTAATGCAGGAAGTTCCACTCTTCCTTTCGTTTACCTTCTCAAATATTAATTATTTATTTAAGTTCAAGACATGGTCAACTTATAAGTAATTGACTCACCCTCAAAGATTTTTTCCCAAGTTAGGTGGACCATCATTATCCATTCAAGGCTGGATGGAACCATCTTAGTCTAAACACCACAATTTTGAGTTGTAACATGACCTCCAATTCATTATCACTTTGTTTACAATTACCTAGATTTTTCCTTTGCTCATTCAATATTGAATGAACCTCCACCATTCTAGAAAAATTCTCTTATTCCATTTAAGATCTGTCACTTTAAATAATCATTTATCTATAAATTTCTAAAAGGAACTTTGAAATATTTACATTTGTCTCTCGTAAAGAGTGGCATTGTTCTCCTCTGCAACTACGCCAAAATAGACTTCAACTCCTTGTTGTGACTTCATCAAGACATTAACACAACTCTATCCTTCGTCTATATTATCCAATGATTCTAGTACTATATACACACTATAATGAACTTTTCATACTATTTTTACACACACACAGATTATTACATAAAATCCCTTCCTTGAACCCCCTCAAAGGATTCAATTCCCATCTTTGTCTACAACATAGATTCCTTTCCTGTCGATTTTGTACTCAGACCTATGATATCAATAATTTACTAATAGGATGTTAACTCCCAGCATTTAATT
>ML778520.1:723943-738139 GCA_009831015.1 Picea engelmannii
AAGATCTCATGAATTTAATTCTTAAGCATGGAAGAATGGTCATCTATTAGTCCAAAATTGATTCATTCATTGTGAACATGTTTTCAATTCTAGAACTCACATACACCAACCTTGTTCTATAAGGGTGATTTCAAAGGGTATTGAATTTTTCTTACCTTTTTGAACGTGATTTCTTGCAATCTTTTTCGCAACAAACTCGCTAGTCAAGATAAACACAGTTATTGCATGCACAGAACCCATGTTCTTAACATATTAACACTCTAATCTATCCTCCATTCCACATACAAAGAACTAGAGTTCATCAAATTTACCATATCCAAAGAATAGAATTTGTCACTTTACTATATGTACAAAGACAAAAGAAACATAAGAATGCTTACATTAACTTTCAATCAAACAATATTGTCCATACAATCTATACACAGAATATATGTTCTGATTTCCACTCTCTCGTGGCCTGATTTCACATTGAATTTGTATTGTTTCTCTCCTCTAGATGACCAACCCCAATTTCCTTCAAATTTTACAACTTTATACAGAAATAATTCTAAACTAATTCTAGTTCAGATCCATCAATTTCTCAAAAAAATCCTAAGGATCCTCTCAGATCCACAAATCACTCAACCAATCCCAAAATATCCCAAATATCATTAAGATCTCTTAACTCTCATGTTCTCATTCATTTGAGAACATCACAACTCAAACTTCATTTACATTAATCAATTTCTATACTAGTCTGCTCTTCTAGAATTCCATAAAACATATGAAGATATAATAAATAACACTCGAAACCAACTAAAAACCTATCTCCTAGTGAAATGAAAATACCCCTTAGGTCTTGTCATTATGTACAAGGCTTTGGAAGCAGGATGCTCCTGCATCATGCTCCATGACACATCTCCTTAAAATATTGTCTGCACCTAATTTATATAAGTGTCATGTAATACGTTGGTAGTGTGTATATCTAACCAACAAATTCTTCTTCTGCACAGTATTATATTCCTTTGGGGAAAATCGTGTATTAAAAAATTCAATAATATCAGTAATTTGCACTAAAAAGAGTTGTGCATCAGGAAACATTTCCTCCAAGTTGCTTGGTTCCTCTACATTAGTTATCCTGGACAGATGATCTAGCTCTACATTTAATCTTCCAGGTTTCGCAACTACTTCAAAATCAAATTCTTGAAATAAAAATAGCCATCTACATATTCTTCCCCCCAATACTAGCTTGTTGACCAAATATCTAAGAGCAAAGTGATATGTAAACATATTAAAATGTTAGCTTGATAAATAATGTCTGAACTTTTGCAATGCATACACCATAGCCAAACTTTACCTCTCTGTTGTATTATAATTATGTTATGAATCTGATAGTTTCCTACTTACAAATGATAATGAGTGATCTATGTCACCTTCTCGTGGATGTTTTAATACTTCTCCAAGTGTTATTGCAGAGGCATCCACATGAACATGAAACTCTTTTGACCAATATGGAAACACTATAATTGGCGTTGTCACTATTTTCTCCTTCAATATGTCCAAACTCTGTTGGCACTCATCATTCCATTCAAAATTGATATCCTTCTTTAACAATTTATCCATGGGTGTAGTAATCTATGTGTATCTCCTTATAAATTTTCTATATTATCATGTATAACAAAGTGTAGCTCTTAATGGGTGCACTTACATAGGTGGTGGTAAATTAACACTGACAACAATCTTCGCAGGATCAACCAACAAACCATGTTTACACACCACATGCCCTAGAAAACTTCTAAATGGTGCATTGAATATGCATTTATTAATATTCAAGGAAATTTGGCACTGTCTACACCTATATAACATCAATCTTAAAACTTCAACACGATATTTCAATAATCTAAATATTGTCCAATCATCCAGATAAACCTCTAAAATTTTATGTATAAAATATTTAAATGAAGCTACCACTACTCTTGAAACAATACCAAGGGTATTATTCAATACAAAGGGAATCATTGTGTACTGATATGAGCCCCATTTAGTGTAAAATGTAGTCTTATGATGATCCTTTAGTGCTATTCTGATTTGGTGATATCCTAAAAATCCATCAGTAAATGAATATTCTTTGTGTCCTCCTACATTCTCCAATGCTTCATCTGTAAATGGAGTAGGGAAGGGATCATGCAGACAGGGATCATTCAACTTCCTCAAGTATATATAGATCCTTACCACCCCTTTATTCTTCTCTTGAAATACCATAGGGATAATCTACTCATATTCTTCAACAAGTTCTATTATACCAGCCTCTAACATTTTATCAATCTTTGTATCACTTTCTATTTATATAATGGATTCATCCTGTAGGGTCTTTGTCTTATTGGTATGGCATTTGGTCGTAAAGGGATCTTCATTTCTCCAATTAATCATGCTACCCATTTCATTTCTATAAATGTCGATGCAAATAGATCACTATACTCGCTTAGTGTCTCTATTATTCTTTCCATTGTCTGGTTGTCCCAATAATCACCAATACTTGCAATTTTGGGCTCCCCCTCTGTTCCAATATTTACCTTATTTATCTTCAGTGGTGCAGCAAAATATTTTGACTAAAATTGTGGACCTTCTACTTCTCTTTCCCCTTCAAATTCTATTATATGTAAATCATGTGGGTTTTCTTCTGTTGGATCATCTTGTGTGATGTGGTAACAATGTAGCAATTGTCTAACAGTTTCCCACTTCTGGTTCTGATAAGTTGTTACAATCTCAACTTCAGTTTCTTCAAAGAGATTCTCTTTTATCAACTTCAATGTTGTATCTACTTATGGAATCTCATGTTCAAATGCAAACATGATCACAAATTTTTTTTGCAACTCTGTCTAGTTTCCAGTTCCTTTGAGAAGTTCCAATTCTTTATACCAATTTCTTGATATTCCTTCTAATGTATGAATGAAGTGGTGTGGAATTTTCTCTGGTGGTACCATTCTCCATTGAATTATTCATATGTCTATGTGTTCTTTGGGTTGTCCTATTCCATCATATTTCTCCATATACTTCTTCTCTTGTTCTACGCAAAATCTGATGCGCAATAACCTCTTGCATTGATACCAATTTTTTATCTTCTCTTTGTGAGTATTCCAACAACGTGCATGTGTTTATTTTAATGCAATGTATAGAACTAATAACCTGTGATTTTTCAAAACTTATAAATCAAACGTTACTAAACATTCTTCCAAATCATTCTCACCATAAAAATTTGGAGGTTCTCTTATCTTTGTGCCAACCCATCTCAGTGCACATGTCATTCTTGCACATCTTCGGGTATATATCTCATGTAAGCATTTTTGCCAATTTTCAAGTCCCATGTCAGAATCTAAGGCACAATAAATAATACTTCTCCAACTAAGAATTCCATTTGATTTTGGTTTAATGTAATATTCCTCGCATGTGGTAGTTCTATGCAACTGGTTTATCTTTTCTGTGATTAAATTCTTTGTCGCAGTTTTAACATATCTTCCACCATTTCAAGGATCTAATGGTGCTATAAATTTTTTGTCTCCTGATTCAAAACTCATATTCCTCGTCTTCAATTTGATGATAGCATGATTTTCAAATTCCCAATCCAAGCCCAACAATGTTGGATAAGGTGTAGTATTATCCACTATATCAATTACCTCAAAAATTGCCATAGTGCACAGACCATCTAAATCCACTAGTATTCCTTTCAATATACCAATTGGTATAACTCTATGTTTGTTTGCTAGATTCAACTAAATAGCTGAATATCCCAATGTAGGTTCCCCCATGCATTGTCATGTCTTCTTAGGTAGAAAATTTACTTCAGAACCCAAATCTAATATGATGTCCCCCATATTGAAGCCTCAAATATTTTCATTCAATCAGAAATCCTTATTTTTTCTTGTCTTCCTATAGACACGTTTTACTTTCTTCTACTCTAGTTGTATCTCTTCTCCAGAATTTCACTTTTATAACAGACTTTGTAATACTTTAGAGATGTTTTATCATTCAACAACTTCAAGCAAGAAACCCTATTTTTTCTTAGATTTCTTACTTGTTCTAAAGACTAATCTCTTTTGGTATCATCAAATAGATGAGGCATATCATATACTGGCACACCATCTCCTATATTTGTACATGAAGTAGAAGTAATATTTTCCTTCAAAATTTCTTGTCTGACCTCTTTGAATGTCTCATTTTTCTTTCACACATCAAAATGTTGTTGAGGTGTTGTATTCTTTCTCACCCACCGGTGTTGATCCTGATTCTTTGTTGTTTCATCTTCTCCTATCTTTGTTCCTCCTCCAATAACTATATTAATCTTCTTCCCATCATATTCTCTAGTTTCTTTGGAAATATATTGAACATTATCATTATTATGATTCCTCTTTTCCTGCATCTTTTTCAAAAGTGTCAGACATTCTTTTGTATCATGATCTGATGCATGACAATACATACATGTTGTTGATGGAAGTGGACAATACCTTGCATAATGTCCAAGTTTCTAACAATTGTGATAGGTTACTAGTCTTCTACTTCTTCCAAATCCTCTTCCTCCATAGCCTCCTCTTATGAATCCTCCTATGTTACCTTGATTATCTGCATGCAGTGTATTATACTATGGTACCTGATTATATTTATTCACATTATTATACTGCGGTGGCACTATAAACAATTTCTCTTTATTATACTATTTCACGGGTGGACCTTTCATTGGTTTATCCTACATCCTATAAGCATCCAATGTCCTTTCCTTCGTCATTTCCAAAGTTCAACAATTCCTATATTCATGTCCTATAGACTTGCAAAAATTGCAGAATGTACTTTTAGGCATTGTTTGATACTTTTTCATCATGGCACAATGATAAGGATCATGTCCATGTGTTCTACATATTTCACACCATCCTCCTCCTCTGGGTAAAGGATTTGGTAGTCTTGCTCCAAAGTACCATGCAAATGTTGGGCACTCATTCTTATGATGTCATTATGTTATGCATAAGGTACACCAAATAACTTCCCTCTTTTCCTTTTCTTTGTTTTGATTCAACTAAAATGATGGATTCTTTAGATCTGTTCTCAGATCTTCTATAATTGGATATGTATGTTTATACTATTTCTCTTCCAATTGCAAGGATTCTTGGAGAGCCTCGGCCTAATTCTGGAAATTTTGTTGCCTCAATGGATACTTAAAATGTGGCAATGATGAATTAAAAAATAGGTTCTTATGTTTCATGTTTGTTATGGGATACTTCAACTTAGATTTCAATATCTTGAACTTCTAATCAATCTCCCAAACTGACTCTCCTGGATTCTATTTGATTTATGTCATCTCATTCATGTATTGATCCTATGAACTTGGTCATTGGAATTCATTGATTAGTTCCTTCTTTACATCTGCAACGGTTGTAGGTGTTCCTTGTGGACTGTTTACTGCGAGGCTCATATACTATTCCAGTGCGGGGTCTCTAAATGTGATTGCAAGTTGCGCTACTTTTTTGTATTCATTTGTGATCTGTTTAGCTGCCCAAATATTCTCACAAATAAATATATGATTCTCTAGGTCCTCTGACCCTTCTCCATGAAATTATGGTAACCAAATAGTCGAATCTACTCCTTTTGTTGTAAAATTTGTCGTACTACCACCTCTGCATGGTGTAGATAACTGACTACTTCTATATGAATTTGTACTTCCACTTTAATTTCCACTTGTCCCTTGACCTACTGAAATCCTTCTCCTACTGATTGGTGGTTTTCTAATGGGATATTTTTCTTCAAATGTCTTAGTCGCACATGGGGTTGTGGGTTCCACACTAATTCTAATCTGGAATGGAGAGCCTTCTTCTACACCAGACTCTTGACCTTTGGTTTTCCTCTTGTATGTGTCATGCAATATTTCCTCAATCTTCCCCATAGCAAGGTAATCCTATACCTCATATTCATCACTATCCAATCCCTCTTGCTCGGACACTACCCTCTTTTTACTATTGATCTTATACTGGTAGGCTCTTCCACTGCACGTCATTCCTGCTTTGTCCATTATTTCCTTGATCCGGTCTTCATCCATCATGATGGGGTCCATTACTTCCTTATTCTGACCTTTATCCAAGCCCTTCTCAAAATATCATATCATCCTTAGTGTTTCCCCCATTTTCCCCATGCGCACAGAGTGATTTAGTTGTCTGACTCCATTACCATCACTCTTTTATCATGCAGTAAAATCGTGATCGACGTATAAAGTGATCGAATATATGTACCTCTTGGACCCTTCAAAAAATCATGCTCTGCAACAGTATATGACTTCATAGTTGTTGGAGAAGGAATGTTTGGAGAATAGCACAACAATCGAGGAAAAACAATGTGCCACATTTTGAGGAAAAGCAGCACACACAACAGGATTTGTGGAAATCCAACACAAAAGTGGACAAACCTATCCTAGTTAGGGTTAGGATTTTGGGATTTATTGTAAGGGTTTCTAACCGATTTTTGTAATATAAATAAGGGGTACGAGCTAGATTAGGAGGGGAGGATAGAATTATCTAAGATTGAATTGTTAGTGAGACAAGTCTGTTTCAGAGAACCTTTTTGGATTTTTTGGGATTGGAAGTTTGTTTTGAGATTTGTAGAGCTCGGATGAGGTCGAGGCATCTAAGGGTCAGGTCACAAGTTGTGGAGTTTGTAGTGATCCTGGTCCACCTCACTAATCACTACTCTGATGTAATGCACACAACACTTTTTAATGAACAAAAATAAATAATAAGGAGATATTTGTTGATGTATCCCTAGTGGGGGGGTGAACCATGGTAAAACCATGTGTGCAATGTGTGTTGATGTGTTATTGATTCTGCAGTTATCATTGAATTCTTAAATAGATGAATGGATTATTTATTTACAATGTGAATTAGATTAAATATGCAATTGAATGAATGGATGGATGGATCTAGTGAATAGTAGAATAGAATGCATGGTTAAGTAGAAATAATAAGAATTAAGAAAGAACATCCCCCAATCCCTTCCATGATTGCATACATCTATGTCCTCCAGTCCCCCATAAACCATCTCAGGTGAAATTGTGTTGTGCACTTTGTGCATAGTGTATCCTTCTAGTTTACCAGAAGGGCCGATGGTGATAAGGGTTTTGCTAGAGAACTAAGGTAGAACACAAGTCAACCCATAAGTCCAACAAATGGTTTCATTTTCGGCTAGAACTTGGAAGGAGATCCAGGAAGGGGTTTGGTAAAAAATATATAGTGATAGAAAGGGATGTTCAGGCCATGGAATCCTATAAAGAAAGATATTGAAATATGGTTAGAGACAAAGTAGTTAGAGTTCACAAAGAAAGACAATAGGGGTTCAGGTATAGACCACTCCAGTACGTGCAGAGGTATGTGTTTACTGATCTACATGAAGCATATTTTTGTTTCTTTCCACATTTATTAGAGGATTGATTGTTAAGGTTGAAGGATACCCATATGACTAATAGGACTGCTAAAAATATCATGCAGTTGGAAAGAGTTAATAATAAACTCACACTCGCAGTGGATTTTTGGTTAGACAATATTACTATGGGGTTTATCATTGATTTTGTTGTATATACAGTGAATTCATACACTACTTCAAAGCATGATTTCTTGAGGGGGGAGAAAGGGAGGTACATCAAGTCAGTCTAAAAATAAATCAAGATATTACTACATGATAAAGGTGTGATGACCATGGAATCAGACAACTAGATCACTCTGTGTGCATGGGGGAGTTAAGGGAAGCACTAAGGAAGATCTAAGAAATGGAGAAGGATCTGGAGAGTAGCCAGAATAAGGAGGCAATGGAACCCATCATGATGGATGATGAAAAGACCAGGGAAATCATAAGGAATGCAGGTGTGACGTGGAGCGGACGACCCTACTAGTATAGTATGAATAATAAGAAGAGGGTTGTACCAGAGCGAGAGGGATCGGAAAGTGATGAGGAAGAGGTAGAGGATATTTGTTCCAAAGGGCATATTGAGGATATATTTCATGCCACATATGAGAGGAAAACTATAGGTCATGGGTTTGGCGCAGAAGAAGGCTCTCCATTCTAGATCAGAATTAGTGTGGAACCCACAACCCCATGTGAAACTAACACAATCGAAGAAGACAAATAAGTTAAGCAGCAAGTGATTAGTGGTAGAAGAATTTTTTTAGGATGTGGGTCATATAGAAAAAGTGCAAGTTCAACAAGTAGTAGTAAACTTTATACATCGCACGAAGGTGGTAGTTCAGAAAATTTCACAATTGCAGGACAAGATCCAACCATCAGGTTACCAAAGTTCTAAGGGGACAGGTCAAATGACCCACAAAAACATTTCTTCATATGTAAGAAGATATGGGAAGAAAAGAAGATTACAAATAAGGATATAAATTTTGTGTACTTATCAATCACTTTTTGAGACCTCACATTAGATTGGTACATGGGTCTCTCAACAAATAACCCAATAGGAACACCTACAACTGTAGCATATGTGAAAAGGCAGTTAATAAATGAATTTCAGAAGCCAAGTTCAGAAGACCAATTTATGAATGAAATGATAGAGATCAAGAAGAAACCAGGAGAATCAGTATGGGAAGTGGATCATAAATTCAAAAGGTTACAAGGTAATTTAAAGTACACTATTACTGATACACAACATAGGCATTCTTTTGTTAATTATTTGTTTCCATAGTTGAACTATACTTTGAGACAGAGGGAATTCCAAAGTCAGGGTGAGGCCCTGCAGGAAACCTTACAGCTAGAGGAAAACTAATAAAATCATACAGATCCAACTATGGAAGAGATAAAGAAAGATCTGAATAAATTAACATTCCATTTAAATCAGAACAATGGAAAGGAGAAAAGTGAAGATGTTTGGTGTACAATGTGTAGGATGGAAGGTCACCACAAGAATGAGTGTCCATTATTTTCAAAATATATTGGTGTGGGTATTCCAAACCCTTTGGCACTAGGAGGACCATGGTGCGAGATTTACAAAACACATGAGAATGATCCCTATAATTTCCCCTTGTTGCAGAAATATCAAACAATTATGAAGAGTACATATTGTAACTTTTGTAAGTTAGTTGGACACGAGGAAAAGGATTGTAGAACCTTGGATATGATAAAATAAAGGATTGTAGATACATACATGGTTCAGGATGAACATGTAACAAGATAATATGCAGTGCACTACAAAAATCTGTGGTAAGCAAGGCACCCTAAGAACCAACAAGGTAGTACTACGCTATTATCCATGCTCTTGGAGGATATGCAACAAAAGACATCAAATGTATGGAGGATACAAATGGAAGTGGTGAAAGGGAATGAAGGGATCACAAATTTAAAATCTTAAATACATCATCTATGGATCCAGGATACAAGGGACCCAAAGAAGAAGTGGTTGGAAATGAGGTATTGTGCATCAAGGGAAGAGGTAGATTGGATTGTAAAAGACTGGATCATGTAGTGGAAGGTGCCAGCAACACAAAAGAAATGAACCAAACCAAAGGAGACATCAGAGGCAGGAACATCTAAAAACACAAGAAGTCTAGTTGAAAACACTAGAAGGGTTGCAAAGTGTGTCCAAGCCTCAGGAAGCATCGGCGCCACCAAAAATCCTAGACAGAAAGAGACAGTATCAAGGACAAAGGTTAAAGGATATGGCAAGAAGAATAGTTCTCATCCACGGGAAGAAAAAGAGGGGGAGAAAAAAAAATCAAAATTGAGTCGCAGAACTCAACCCCAACTAAGAAGAGAATGGGAGCATAGAAGGCAAAAATCAGGAAAAATATGAAGTACCATAAAAATCCCCCAATAATCACTATCATAAAGGACGATGTCGAGTTATTGGAAGACAAAGTCCAATACAAAGGAGAATATGTAGTATGCGCAGTAGAGGAGAAAAGGGAGGATATCATGGAAAAATGGGTATAAGTTCACGACATCTTATAGAGTATACAAATAAATATAGTGTATCATTCAGCAGCGTAGCAGGAAGAAAAAGTATAGGAAACATCAACGCAGAAGGAACAAGCAGAGACCATGAAGATAAGAGCAGTGAGAAGTGACAGATTCACAGTCGCATGAGACATGTTGCAAATGCATGAATAGACAACACTGAGACATGTAAGTGATGTGTAGCATATGGAATTGTTCATGAAAAAAATACCCATAAAATCCTTATATCGACTACAAGAAAGAATAATGTAGGAATTGCAAGCTCGAGCTAGGGAGAATGCCACCAATATAGCAATCGGCCATGAGGTGAAGGATATTCTAAAAGTAACATGTGAGAAAATCATGTTGTAAAAGGAGGAAGAGAATAAACATATCGACAATCTAGAGAAGAAGCTCATAGAGGTATACGTGAGTATACCCGATTGTGTGCAGGAACAAGAGGTTATAATAGAGGTGAATATCCAACAAATTGTGGAGACCATGGAGAGGTAAAAGAAAGAAATAGTGGAGATAACAGAGAATTTAACTCTGAGCACACCTCTGTAAGTACAATATCAGAGGGAACAAGAGGCTACTACGCACATAGAGGATATAGAGTAGGAGGTGAAAGAAGTGGAAGAATTGTATAACAGGAATGCACAGATTTGGAAAATCCTACAAGAGGACAAAAAGATCCAATAGTTGGAGCAGAGGGAGGAAAAATTGAATGTGGTGGTTCAAGACTTGAGGAATAGATACAAAACCATGGACATCTCCCTTATAATGAAGGCAGCACATGAAATGAAAAACTTGCAGGACGAAGTAAAGACTATGCAAGAGCAGAAACAAGCAAGGCAGGCTCAGTTGGAGCCATTCTAGCAACAAGAAGAAGGGATGATTGACAAGCTCCAAGAAGAAAAGGGAAAATCGGAATAGGCATTCATAAAAATATGAGAAGTGTTGACAAAGAACATAACAACACATGGTTTGGAGACATTAGCAGGGAAGAGTGCAGAGGCCAAAGAGAAAGTGTCAAAAATAACACAGAAGTTTCATGTGTTGGAGGTGGCACTACAGAAGGTGACATGAGGCTAATGTGGCTCGGGATGAGCCTATTGGAAGCCAATTCAATTTTTTCTCTTAACCTATAATCTGCCTACACCTATGTCTTCTAAACTTCAAATTATCGTCACATTTTGCAAATAGGCGATATTTTCATTTCTTGCAACACTTGCTAATTGGTCACCATTTAGTTTTCACGACTGTAAGCATGAAAACTCCTCCATCGTTATTTGAACTGTCATGATCTTTTTATTGATATTTTCTATGACACTTTCCTTTGGTTTATCATCATGTGGCTGAAAGAACTTTTAAACTATGCCCATTGGACATTTTTATATTGATTGCAAAACTTGATTTTGTTAAGTTTGTAAGTCATTGAGCCTTTAGATTTATTCTTTCTGTGACTTGCCTAGTCATTGAATTGCATAGGGGTCATGGTTTATTTTCTTTTTATATGATGTGATCCTTATTGTTATGTCTCTTGGCTTGTAAATTTTATGAGTATTGAATGGCACAATGGTTTTAAAACTTTTGATTAAAACATTTATACATTGGCGCATTGGTAACACTCGGTGTTTGTTATACGTTGAATGACAAATAGTTTGAAAACCTATACAATGGCACGTTGGAATATCACTTACCATTTGATTCTTTGGTTGGAAAACGATATGGTTTTGAACTATGTTATGATTGATTAAACAGAGGTTAAACTTGGCGGTTGTAATTTTCCATTACTATTATGCATGACGATGAATAACTCCACCACCCTCGCATGCGCACATTAATGCTTCCCCTTTGATCATTCGTAGCTGTTAGACCAAATGATGCTGCTCCTGTGTATTGGGGAATTCAACCCAAACCCTTACCATGTGCTCGCACCTTGGCTCCTATCGTCTGAGTTGAACCTAATGGCAGCTAGGCTCTGTTGATGTTCGACAGTGCCCACAATGACCTCGAGGACAATGGGTGGCTCCCGTTCATACAAAAATTCGAGGGTTTTAACCTCTGCGTTGCTAGGAAATTCGCCATGACCTTTGATGGTTGTCGAGCCAAGGTCAGTGATGTTCAATTGCAAATTGACGAGCAGTTTATCAGTCTTTCTACGGGTTTGCCTGCCTCTGGACAACGATGGTCCAAGAATTGCAAAGTAGAAGAGGTCCCTTGGACACTACTCTTTCAGTCGCATAAGGTTGTCTCCTATGATAAAGGTTTGCGTGACCATGCTGAAACAACGTTGGCATGATTCATTGATGATAATTAAACAGTTTATCACCTGCGAGGGTTGGTACGGGTTTGTTTTCTTACACCACCTTCGTTTGCTTATGACTTTTATGGGTTATCAGCTCAATATGCCCTATTATCTGCTTAGAAGCCTGTTTAAAATGTCAAAGAAGTATTAAAGGAACCAGGCTGATAGAAGCCTTTTTCACTATGGGCTGGTTAAAATTATTGTTGTTTGTCATTTGGGGTTACATGGAGATTGTTGGAGCAATTTCCTTTCTCGGAATGATTTTGAAGATTCAAACCCTCCACAGGTTGAAAAATATGTGGTGAGCGAATACAAGACTATACCCCCAGTACCATACAGCATCCTGCTACCTAAACCCTTACCCGACTCACCTCTCGACCTGCCCCACTCTGTGACCAAGGATGTTGAGACTGTTAAGACTATGAGCAAGAAGCCTAAATCCAAACCTACTGCAAACACCAAGGGAAAAAAGAATTTCCGTTTAATTTCTTGGATGGCGAGGAACAAGCCCAAATACCCTGTCAATCCTAACCCTATCATGTTAAGTGAAGACTCCGACTCGGAAGTGGAGCGTTTCCTGGTTAGAAAATACCCCTATTCAGAAGGTTTGTGTGCCGAACCCTCGTATGAATTTATGTCAAACCTACCCCCTTTCCTACAGAACGACCCTAACTACCCAGGCATTAAGATGCCTTGTCAAACCCCCGGTCATTCATCCAAACCCTCTCCTGCTTTGTCTCAAGCTACAGTGCCACCCTGTGATCAATGTAGCTCATGGTTAGAGAGATATTATCTTGATGTTCCAATTCTACAGTCAAGAATTCACTCTTTGGAGGACCAAGTTGCACGGCTTACCATTCAAAAGGCTAAGCTACAAGCCTCTGATAAGAAACAAAGGACGACTGGCTCTATTTTGTTTAAAAATGTGGAATCAGCTACAGCGGTCGTGAATTCTAAGTTGGCATAATTTGGGCTTCGACCTCACACAGGTATGTTTGATATAAATCATTTTTGTAAATAATTCAGGTTTATATAATGAATTCGAATTTGGTTTTGATAACTCTGTTTACAGCATTGATTTGCTCTGTCACATTGTATGTATTCTATACATAGCTATCCTTTAACTAAATGAGAATTTGTTTTCCCAGTTTAACTTCGATTGGATTTTCATCGATTCGATTGATCTTGGTGTGGATTTAATTTGTTTTATTCAGTTTAAATGGATGCTCTACTGTCGATTGAAGTCGTTTGTATCTATTCTAGACCAGAGTTGTTTCTCGTATTTCAATTTTGAACACAATCAAGTTTCGATTCGATTTGGTTATAATGTATACGCTCAGATTGATATGGTTAACTGTTACGGTTTTATGTCCCATATGACTTTCGACCAACAGGAATATAATTCAGATTATGTTCAATATGATTCTGTTAATATGCATCCAAATCGTGCATAGATTTGATTCATAACAGTTATACCCAGCCAGTTAATTCACATTGGTTTACTCGACTATGTTATCAGTTCGATTCATATTACAATGAACATGTTGTTTGAATTTGATTCGAAGAATGAAATTGACTATATCCAGATTCACGATTTGTTTCAATATTAAACTCAGTCTTGATTTGTTGCCCAGTTTATAATTATAACTTATGTTGATTCTATTACGATCCTGCCTGTTGACTGTGCAAGGATCAATCACAAAATTGATTGGGTCGATGTTGTTACGTATGATTTCGTTTACCCATAATCGTAACAGTCTTTCCATTTTTGTATTTAATTAAAACGATATGAATCTTTTGATGCATCATTATAGCTATAATGAGTGGATGATGGTTGTGTTGGATTAGATCGTATCACATACGATATGACTCATTATTGATTCCATTTGGAAATGAAACAGTCTGGTTACTGTTTGACCCGATTTTATGGCAACTGAAAAACA
>ML778520.1:741373-774127 GCA_009831015.1 Picea engelmannii
ATTAGGGTGAATCGTGAGCGCTACCTCAAGTTCACGGTTACAGATTTGAACGATCCAAACGAACCATATACTCCTTCTGTTGATTCACCTGTGTGAAGCACTTTTTGATGAATAAGAGTAAATAAGAAAAATATATTTGTGGACGTAGCCCCCCAAGGGGTGAAACACAATAAAACCATGTGTGCAATGTGTGTTGATGTGTTATTGAATCTGAAATTATAATTGAATGATTAGATAGATGAATGGATGATTTATTTACAGTGTGCATTAGATTAAATATGCAATTGAATGAATGAATGAATGGATGGATCTGGTGAATAGTAGAATAGAATGCATGGTTAAGTAGAAATAATAATAAGTAAGAAAGAACATCCCCCAATCCCTTCCATGACTGCAAACATCTATGTCCCTCAATCCCATATAAACCATCTTGGGTGAGACTGTGTTGTGCACTCTCTATGCATTGTAGCCTTCTGTTTTACCAAAAGGGTCGATGGTGATAAGGGTTTTGTTGGAGAACTAAGGTAGAAACTGGGTAATCCCATAAGTCCAACAGTGGTATCTAATGCAAACTTAGTATTGAATCCTATAATAATGTTTTCTAACCAAAATTTGACTACGCGGGTGAATTTGTTGTTGACTCTTTCTAGATTTTCAATATTCTCAGTAGTCCATTTGATCCAAAAAGGATCCAGAGAAGACTAAGGATAACTCAGAATTTGCAGAAGCAACTCGGGAACCTCGGAATGGCCTAAGCAGATAGAGAAAGGGAAAAAATTCAAAGTCCTCAAAACCCAGTGAAATTGGAATCATCGTGAAGAGCACGTCGCAAGATTTCCAATGGTGTAAATGGCTCATCAAACAGAGTTACAGATCAAAAGATGTTTGTAGTCAAAGTTTTGGTCAACCTAGACCAGTCAGCAGGGATGAGTCAGCATCCGTAATGCTGACGTAATCATCAGTACGGATGATTTAATCATTCGTACATTGTATGTGGCACACGCAGGGGGTGACATGTGTCATGTTTATGCCACCATGACATCATCATGGTGACGTGGCATCACTAGAGGTTGCCACGTATCACTCATTTTTGGGGTTTTCTGGTCAAATACGTGGACCAATGGGAAGGTTCCACGTGACAGTCCATACAACCATGTGGCAGACTGTACATCCACCTGACAGGTGGCGTGGCAGGATGACATGGAAGAGGTGATGTGGATGTATTTGCAATGAGGTGACATGGGTCAATGAATGGATTCCAAGTGGCCCAGTCATGGGCTACCATGTGGCAGAGGGAAAATTCCCAAGGATTCCCAACAAAATAATTTTAAAAAGAGTAAAGGGTTGGCTGACGCCAACCCCAATCCACCAAACTTGATGTAAATTCCACCAAAAATGGTCGCATATATCAACTATCCTCCACAGTTAGCCATGTATACCAACTATCTTCCACAATTAGCAACATATCACAACAATCTACCATATTTGGTGATAAGGTTCTATGGAGGGGTAAAACGGAAGGCTCGTGGGTTTGACCTCGGTACCTCCCCCAACTGTTATGCCTTAATATAACTCCGCCAACCAACTATCCTAATGGATATGTTGGTATATCCTCTTCCTTTATTACTTAAGAACTAAATTTTTCTAGAGTTCGAGAGTCAGACCAGGGAGGTGCGAGACCGTACGGACAACACAAAAATTGAAAAAATTTCCATAAATTAATTGCAGGCATAGGCACAAAAATCGATATGAATTTTCTCAAGGGCTTGAAAGTGCCAGACTCATATCGAGTCATGGAGACAGTCATTTTTAGGAAATTTGATTCCATGAATTTTGTGGTGATGTTTGTTTTCTAATATGAGCAAAGCTTATGCATCTTAACTCTAGAATGAGGTATACTTATGTATTTTTCCAAATTCTTTTGTTGAGTTAATAAGAAGGCCTACCCATTTGAGAGCAGGACCTAGAGATGTAGTCCACCAGGGATGAACTCAGTTATCAAGTTTTTGTGTTCAGATATGATGCATGTGTCTCTTCATTATTGAGTTATTCCTTCTTTATGGTGCACTTCAATTTATGCTCATTTAATACAATTCTTTAATAAGTCACATCGATGAAAAGATCCTAGATCATGTTGGTATCAGAGAATTCATCTTTGACTTAAATTGTTGAGTGTGAATGCTTACTAGGGCCAACCATAAGTAGGGTGAAGGAACTCTTAAGACTTTCAATCCTGAAGTTGGTTTTGCATCCTGAAGGAAGAAAATGGTAGAAGAGGACAAGCGTGATGAACAGAATAAAAACTTCCATATGGTCTTTTATCGCATGTCAGAAATGGTCGTGTGAATGTATGTAGACTAAAATAAGAGGATGAAGAAGAAAGAGAAGAAAAAGGGAGCACAAGAAGATTATAATGCTTCATTGAATCAAGGGGCTGGAGGATACCCTCCTGAGCCTCCATCTTCACCATCAAGTTCTAGCTCTTCTTCCTTTGAGCATTCTCATCATTCTCGTGATTCTAGCCATAAAATTTCTTTTAAGAAACCATTGTTAAAGCTTGATGTAAAATTTTATTTACCTATGTTTAATGGAGATGTTAATCCTGAAAATATAGATAATTGGATCTGACAGGTTGAAGTATATTGTCGTGTTCAAAAAATTGATGAAGAGGAAGTCAAAGTGAAATTGGCCTCTCTTCGGTTGGAAGGCACCGTTCTCATATGGTGGGAGAGAAAACTTCAGGACAGAAGTAAGTGTGGTAATATTCTTTCCTCATGGTAGGAATTTAAATCGATGATAAGGAAGAAATTTTATCCATTGGGTTATTTACATAAAGAAATGATGGAATGGAAAACTTTAAGACAAAGTAAAGGTCAAATTGTACAAAGTTTCATGGAAGAATTTAGGAAGAAATCTCTTGCATTAAAAATTCCTTTGGATTCTTATGAAACTTTAATGAAGTATATTGGCGCACTTCACAGTTATATTCATCATAATTTACTATTTTTTAACCCCACCAATCTTGATGAAGTTTGTGCGCAAGCCACTCACCTTGAAAACTGGGGAAAGCATGTTCAAGAAGATCCCACAAAGAAACCTTCCAATATCCCACATAAGTAGTTTAAGAAGTTTAAAAGGGAGTAAAAAAAGACTGCCACTGTAAAGAGGGAGGAAGGAAAACCATCTTGCACTCATTGCAAGAAGAATGGTCATGATGATGAACATTGTTGGAAACTACATCTAGAGAAGAGACTGAAATAGTTCGGTGGAAAGGGGAATACAAAAACCATTTCTATAGTGAAACAAGATCTTGGTTCTGATTCAGGAGACGAGGGAAATATCACAGCGGTTGGAGTACAAGTTAAAGATTCCCTTCATGCTAGTACAAATTCCAATAATGAATCTCATGATGACGAAAGAAAGAGGAATGAATTATTTCATATAAGAGTTGTATCTAAGCACACTAAGATAGATACATTATTTGATTTGGGTTCCAAAGTAAACTCGATATCTAAAGCACTTATCAAAAAGATGGGTCTTGAAACTAAACCACATCCAAAGCATTATCCTCTTGGTTGGGTATGTGATAAAGAAAAACTTAAAGTCACCAAGAAATGTAGGGTCAGATTTTCTATTGCTTCAAATTTTATTGATGAAGTGGATTTGGATGTTGTATCACTTGATATATGTGGCATAGTGCTAGCGAGTCCTTATCTTTATGATAGAAAAGAAGTCTTCTTTCTTCATGAGAAAAAATATCACCTTACTAAAGGGGGAGTGGAATATATTGTTAGAGCCCACAACATGACGATAAACACCAAACTTGTTAGTGTAGGACAAATAAAGAGACTCATAAACACCAATAAGAGATATGTACTCATGGTCGTAAGGAAAAAGGATGTCAAAACATATGATGCCTTCCAAGGATGTGATCCTTCTCATAAGAAAGAATTAATTGATATTGTTTCGAAGTATGATGATATTTTCTAGAAACCATATGGATTACTTCCTAAGAGGGAAATCCAACATGAAATGAATCTTCAGCAGGATTCTCCTCTTCCTAATGTGGGCATGTACAGGATGTTAGTTGTAGAGATGATAGAGATCAAAAAGCAGGTACAAGGATTATTAGACCAGGGGATCATCAGGCACAAATCATCTCCTTATGGTTCTTCGATTGTGATGGTGCCAAATAAGGATGGCACATGGTGAATGTGAGTCGATTACCGAGCCTTAAATAAAATCACGGTGAAAAATCAATACCCTCTTCCTCGTATAGATGATTTACTTGATCAATTAAAGAATGTTGTTTATTTCACTAAGTTGGATTTGCACAGTGGATACCATCAGATAAGGGTTGCTGAACATGATACATGAAAAACTTCCTTTAAAACCAAAGAGGGATTGTTTGAGTGGTTAGTTATGACATTTGGGATTTGTAATGTTCTGACAACCTTCATGTGTGTGATGAATGATGTATTCAGGTCATTTCTAGATTATTTTGTGATTGTATATTTAGACAATGTTCTTATATTTAGTGGGACTTGGGATGAACATGTAAGGCATGTAAAGAAAGTATTTCATGCTTTGCAAAGGGAAAAGTTGTATGTGAAATTGTCCAAATGTGAATTTGGTAAGACTTCACTTGTGTACTTAGTTCATATTGTAGGAGGAGGATAATTGAGATTTGATCCTTCCAATGTTGATGTAATTGTAAATTGGCCTGAGCCCAAAAGTGTAACTGAAGTACGGAGCTTCTTAGGTGCAGTCCAGTACTGGAGGAGATTCATTTCAAACTTCTCTTTTATTGCAGCTCCTTTTTATGCCTTAACCAATGTGAAGGACACTTTTCAATGGGGAGGAAAGCAACAAAAATCTTTTGACAATTTGAAGGAAAAGATCAGTACCTCACCAGTATTATCTCTGACGAATCTTCGCTAGAATTTTGAGATCGAGACAGATGCCAACAGATATGCCATGGGTGCATTATTGATGCAATATCATAAGCCTATTTGTTACCACTCTAAAACTTTTAACCAAGTTGTTGTTAACTATCCAGCATATGATGAAGAGTTGTATGCATCAGTTCAAAGCGTAAAGAAATGGAAGCACTACTTGTTAGGTAAGGAAAAAATCATACATATAGATCATCAACCATTACAGTATCTCCAAGAAAAAACCAAGATGCAACAATCTTGACACTACAGGTGGATGGGTTTTATTCAACAATTCCATTTGGTAATCAAATACAAAAAGGGTAAGAGTAACAAGGTAGATGATATGCTTTCTAGACCTCCTAATGTCACTTATATTATTTTGAAGAATGCTTCTTTATCTCATGATAGCTATGTGGAACAATATGTCATTGATGATAATTTTAAAGAAGTATTTGAGAAGTTAACCCATGGTGCACAGGTAGAGAACTATTGTGTGCAGGGAAAACTACTCTATATTATTGGAAAGCTATGTATTCCTACAAGTGAATGAGTCCATGTAATATGAGAAGCTCACACTTCTCTTATGCCTGGGAATTTTTGGGTAGGAAAAACTATGGATCATCTGCAGAGATTTTTTTACTGGCCTCAGATGAAATAAATTGTAACTAAATATGTAAAGGGGTGTGTGATGTGTTCTACTTGTAAACCCACTAATAGAAAAATGGGGCTATACTCACCACTTCAAGTTCCATCCCATTCATGGGATAGTATCTCCATGGATTTTGTAGGGGGTTTACAAATGTCGAAAAGGAGTCATGACTATTTGTATGTTGTAGTGGATAGGTTCAGCAAGATTTCTATCTTGATGCCATGTAAAAAGCATATCACTGCTAAGAAGAATGCTAATCTATTCTTTTTGTATGTTTGGGTTCACTTTGGGTTACCCACATCCATTATCTCAGATCGAGATACTTGATTACTTGGGGATTTTTGGACAATCTTGTGGAGAATGATGGACACCAAGTTGAAGAGGAGCATTTTTTTCCATCCACAGACCGATGGACACACAGAGGTTGTTAACTAAACAGTGGTACTTTTTATTCGAGGCTACTATAGCAAGCATCCCAAGTTATGAGATGAACATATACCCTATGTACAACATGCTTACAATCAATCCTTACATTCCTCCACTCAGTGTTCGCCTTTCCAGACACATTTTGGGTATTTGCTTAAGTTCCCTTTGGACTTGATGTATGAGAGAAATGTTGATTCAAATGAAGAAATAAATGAAGACCGAGCTTGCAATTTCATTCAAAGGATCCAACAGGTACACCAAGTAGTCAGGGAACAGTTGGAGAAAATTCAAGAAAAATATAAAGCTCGACATGACAAACACAGAGTTGATCATCAGTTCCAAGTTGGAGACTAGGTATGGATTCACATCAGCAAGGAGATATTGAAGGGTGAAGGCAAGAAATGCAATCCCATCCGATATGGACCCTTCACTATTTTAGAGAAAAGTGGTACCAATGCTTTTTGTTTAGATATTCCACCTTATATGCAAATTTACTCAGTTGTAAATGTATAAAACTTGAAAAATCAATACCCTGCCATGATCATGGATAAGGGTGAGGACGTTTCAATACCTTCAGTTAATGAGTTTTAACCTGATTACTTGGATGAGTTTAAGGAATATGTCATCCTGGACAGAAGGACGAGGACTTTATGCAGGGGTGATGTTGATTATATTTGAGTAGGCTTAAAGGGCACACATCCAAGCAAGGCAACATGGATTGAGAAGGACAAGGTGAGGGAACTCTTACCTCACTTATTGTTTGATTGATGAAATATTTTGATGGTCCAAAAATCTCTCAGTGAGGATGCATGATAAAAAAGGATCCAGAGAAGACTAAGGATAACTCAAAATTCGCAAAAGCAACCTAGGAAGCTTAGAATGGCCTCAGCAGACAGAGAAAGGGAAAAAAATTCAAAGTCCTCAAAACTCAGTGAAATTGGAATCATCTCAAATATCACATCAAAATATTTCCAATGGTGTAAACGGATCGTCAAACAAACTTGCAGATCAAAAGATATTTGTTGTTAAAGTTTTGGTCAACCTAGCCCAGTTAGCAGGGATGATTTAGCATATATACTACTAACGTCAACATCAGTACGGATGATGTCATCATCAGTACAATGTACGTGGCACACATAGAGGGAAAAAAATGTCATGTTGATTTCATCATGACATTATCATGGTGACATCAAAGCACTAGAGGCTACCATGTGTCACTCATTTTTGGAATTTTCTGGTCAAATCCATGGACCAATGGGAAGGTGCCACATGGTAGTCTGTATAGCCACATGGTAGACCATACAATCACCCAGCAAGTGACATGGAAAGATGACATGGCAGAGGTGACATGGCTATCCATGCAATGAGGTGACATGGGGCAATGAATGGCCACCACATGGACCAGTCATGTGTTGCAACATGGTAGCGGGAAAATTCCCAAGGACGCCCAAAAACTGAATTTTAAAAAGAGTAAAGGGTTGGTTGGCGCCAACCCCAATCCACCAAACTTGGATTAATTTCCACAAAAAATGGTGGCATATATCAACTATCCACCACATTTAGCAATGTATCCCAACTATCCACCACAATTAGCAACATATCACAACAATCTACCATATTCGATGATAAGGTTATATGGAGGGGTAAAATGGGAGGCCCATGTGTTTGACTCCGGGACCTCCCCCAACAACTATGCCTTAATATAACTCCACAAACCAACTAGACTAACGACTATGTTAGTATATTTTCCTGCCTTTATTACTTAGGAACTAAAGTTTTCCAAACTTCAAGGGTCAAACCAGGGAGGCGTGCGACCATACGGATGGCATGGAAATCGAGAAAATTTCCATGAATTAATTGCAGGTGCAAGCATGGAAACCGAGACGAATTTTCTCAAGGGCCTGAAAATTCCAGACCCAGATCAAGGCGTGGAGACATTTGTTTTTGGGTAATTCGATGCCAAGAATTCAGTGGTGTTGTTTGTTTTCTAATCTGAGCAAATCTTCTACATCTTAACTCGATAATGAGGAATACTTATGTATTTTTCCAAATTCGTTTGTTGATTTAATAAAAAGGACTACCCATCTGAGAGCAAGACCCAAAGATGTAGTCCACCAAGGAAGAACTTCGTTAAAAAGTTTTTTTGTTCAGATCTAATGAATATGTCTCTTCATTATTTAGTTATTCCTTATTTATGTTGCACTTCAATTTATGCTCATTTAATACAATTCTTTAATAAGTCACATCGATGAAAAGATATCGGATCACCATTTTACTGGTCTTATCCAATTAGTTGGATGATTATCCTTCAATATAAGTATCCACTCCTGCAGCAACTCTAGAAAATAACAAAACAATGCCTCATGAAGATCAATAAATACATAACTTTCCAAATACTAGTGTGGTGTATACTTGGAGTTTCTATTATCTTTCTATGCAAACTCCACCTCTTTTGTTTTCAACCATCATTCGATCTCTTATTTAGTTGGATTACATTGCTCAACCCCTGGGAAATATCCACAAATATTTGGAATTCTTCACTTCTTTATTAGTATTCATCAAGTTTGTGCGCTACATGCATTACATCAAAAGTGCATATGAAGTGCACATGCACATGACATGAGGCTGACAAGGTCGCACCAAGATCCACAAATTTTGACCTTAACCTCAGTTATAATCCATCTCTCTGCAAAAACTCACTCTGATCATATCTCTATCTCTAACTCCAAAAATTGTCTCTAAGATCTCTAAAATATTTCAGAATTAACTACTTGATATCCTCATATCTCACTATACATATTTATATTACAAAAATGGGTTAAAACGCATTACAATAATGGACAAAACCCTAACCCTAAGTGGATTAGGTTTGTCAAAATTTTAACTTCTTGTGTGTGTGGTTGATCTGCTTCCTCCTTCCTTCCTTTGAATTTGATTCTTTCTCATGCTTATTTTCCTTGTTATCTGATGCACACTCCTTTTCTGGTCCATTTTCTAACTATCTTGAATAATTACTGTGTATTTCCCTCAAAATATACTGTGCCAACAAGAAATGAAAAGGAGATTATCCAGTATGTGAAAAATCAATTGTCCTCTAAATTTGAAATGAAGGATCTTAGCGCTATAAATTTCATTTTGAGCATGGAAATTAAAAGAGATTGGGAGAACATGAAACTCTAGTTAAATCAGAGGAATTATGTTGAGACAATATTGCAGAGGATTAATATGTAGGAATGTAAATCAGTTAAGGTTCCTATTCATGTAGGTGTAAAGTTATATGTGGATAAGTGTCCCAAGACACATGAATAGGAAGAGGACATGTCCAGTGTTCCATATGCAAGTGTGGTTAGCGGTTTGATGTACCCAATGGTCTATAACAAACCAGACATTGCACATGCAATAGGAGTTTTGAGCAAGTATATGTCAAAACTAGAGAAGGAGAAATGGAAAACAATAAAGAGGGTTTTAAATTATTTGGATGGCACTACTAGTTATGGATTGGGATACCAAGGAAGACTAGGATTGGGAAGAGTGTTGGAAATACATGGATTTTTGAATGTGGATTGTGTTGGAGATATGGATCGTAGAATATCTACAAGAGGGTATGTGTTTAACCTATTTGGAGGAACAAAAGAAATTTTGTAGTGGCACTCTCAACTATAGAAGACAAATACATGGCAGCCACTAATGGAATCAAGGAAGAAGTATGGCTACAGATATTTTGTTTACGTATTGGGTTGGTATAGCTATTGGTAAGGATATATTGTGACAGTAAAAGTGCAATCTTTCTCGACAAGTACCTGACTTATCATTCAAAGACAAAGCAAATTGATGTTCAGTATCACTTTGTGAGAGACATGGTTGAAGAAAAGAAGGTGTTGTTAATGAAGGTGGACACTTTGGAGAATGTTGCAGACTTATTAACAAAATATGTGATCACTGAGAATTTCTCTTGGTGTAGACAATCTATGGGAATTGCTTCCCTATATTGTTAACTATGTAATCTTGTAACCCCTTGTATGCAAAGAAAACAACAAGTGGGAGAATGTTGGGTATGTGTTATATTATTTGAAAAATTGATCCTATGTATTGTACACTGGTATGGGAGAAAAGGGGGTCCAGGGGGTGCTTAGCACCCCCTAATGGGGAGGTTTGTATGGGTTCAGGGGCAAGAGCCCCTAAGAAAAAAAAATGGTCCATTCTTTGCATCTTTTTTGGCATTTTTTCCGCACATGGTTTTCACCAATGGTTTTATAATTCTATTTAAGCAATTAGGGTTGTTGACTAATCCAAGTCAATGGATTAGTGGTTTGGATGATGCAATATCCTATATCTATATTGTATTGTAAACAATTAAGAAAGATGATGAATACAAGATTAGAGGTGTGACTCTAAACAGGTTGTTGGTTTTCCCAGTTTGGGTTTGCAGGGTAAAAATATCTGTGTAATGTGTGTGTGTCATTGCATATTTTATATTTTATTAAGAATATGTTTGCAATAATGATTTTTACAAGGTTACAATATATGAAATACACACCATCCACACAAATGAACACAATGTTTGACCTAGGAAACCCAATATGGGAGAAAACACAACTAGAAGGTGAGGCCTATGCTTTGATCTCTTTGCTTTAGTTATAAAATGTGCATACAAAGGAATGAGAACTCACTATGGAGTTACCTTTTGGAACTTTGGCCTGAATCACTAGTATATAATATTTTTCCTCCTCCATTATTCTCACAAAATACCACTCTTATATATTTTACTTGGCTATGGAATAAGTACCATAGAAAATAATCAAACCCCTTCTCCTCTTAGTGGGACAGTATTTAACATTGCTCGGCAGTTATCTAGGGGTATGGTTTTGACTTCCTCAACCCTCAATTATGATAATGTTTTGGACCTACTATAATATTCTTAAAATTCCAGATGTGGCTAGCCCTATATGCATGTGTAACAGGGGATAATGTGGCATCCTCTCATACCATAGTGGTCAACACTGTAGGTCCACTTGCAAGAGGAAAAAACTTTTCATAAAAGATCTTATTGAAGTGATTTGTGTGCCATTGGAAAGGTATCTAAGTGTAAATCGATTTCAATGGGTCTCAACTAAAGATAAGAAAGTTTTGACCTCAAAAAATATCATTTGATGCCTCAAAATGTCTCTAGAAGGTTTCAAACCCCAATTTTCCAAGTTGGGACCTACTATTAAGATGACACTTCAAGATAATTCTTCCAAAATTTTCCACTCTGAAAGTATCAATATATATGAAAAATAATATAATGATCCAATTTGGATTAGTTTCTAGCTCTATTTTCATTATTTTTCTGTTATCTTGATCACAATCGCTAAATCTAGGAATTTGCTAACCCTTGATATATATTTATACCAATGTATTGGAACGTCCACTAGGGACTAGAGTCATTTATTAATCCATGTTTGTGGTTGTTTGTTTAATCCCCCTTACCATCTTTTATTTTTTTATTTTTTGGGACTATTTTGTATGTTGTTACTTTCTAGTTGGCTTAGGCTAGAAATAATGGCCTAAAAGCCTTCATATCTACCTCAGAGACTATCTCTAATCTATCAAGAGACCTATAGGTTCCAAATCACTTATTGGGGTCATTTTCTACATTGACCAATGAACTTACTAACGTCAGTTTTTACATTGCCAACACACTTTTCGAGGTAAGTTTCAACATTGGTCCTGGAACTCAATTTTTTGGTTTTTAGGGTTTTGTTCTAGCTTATCGAGTGTTATTTATATATTTTAGTTTTATTTTTTAATTATTAAACTATATATGGAGTTTTGTCTGTACGAATATAATAGGATTGAGAAAGAATCCCCCTTAGGGCTTCTAGTACCTTCCATGCATTGGTTTCTTTGAGATTGCATTTTCATATTTATGTTGCAGTAGGCTGTAAAATAGAACCCTTCCTTGTTATAATATCCTTTAGACATATTTTCTTACATGAATATTGGATAAAGAAAAGCACATTTTCTTGCCCTAGTATTTATCCTTGTTTAGGGTTTGTGTGAGAAGCCTTTGTCTTTATTTTTCCAACTTTCCTTTTTTGTTTCCTTTTCAGCTATAGATTGGATTTATTTTTTGTTTTAGTTAGATATTTATTTCATATTATATAACCCTCTTAGTGTAGAAAAAGAGTCCCTTTAGACCCCTCGTATTTTTCTTCCTTGTTGAGGCTTTCCTCTTTGGAATGTTTTCTTGTGAAACCCTGGTTTAAGGTAGATTGTGTTTTCTAAATTTGAAATTTAGCAAGCTCATTTCATTTTAAAAATTTGATTTAGATAAAGAAAAGGTTCTTATTCTTCAATATTTTTCTTATGTGTATCTTTATTCTCAATTTTAGTTTTCATTTATTGCAATTTACTTTACTTTTGCAAGAAATTGTATTTGAAATATTTCACACCTCACATGAACATACTTCACACCTGAAGTATATTGTTGGTTCATGTTGCCAAGCTCAGCCTGAAATTAACCAATTAATATAACACACATAACCCCACTTAAGCCCAAAAACAATATTTTAGTAAGGTTAGGACTTTTGGGATAAGCATACAAATAACTCCCCTTAGTCATCTTGCATTGATATATAGTGGTTTGCAATTAGAGTACTTTAAAATCCTTTTTATTAGACACATTTAAAACCCATTTGGCAATAGGAATGCTCTTTGGACTAGATAATGACAAGGTTGGAATTGTATGTGTGATTGCATCTCCTTTTTATTTCACTACTAAGGATTCCCCAACCATTATATTTCAACTTGAAGGTAATGTAACATATTTCATGTGTCTATGAAGAGGTATCTTAGTGTCCTTTATACTAGGTATCCTTACACAGGTGGCTCTCGCATGAGGGAGGGTGCTTGAGATATATTTCTATGGGCCATTTGGATTTCATCACCTAGTGTCTCCTATTTATAATTTTCTCATTCACTCATCCATGCAGGGACTTCATTACCTTTGTTGTTGATTGTTTTGAGGGTCCTTATCCATAGTCTAGGATGTTTTTGAGAAAACATAGTTTTTATTATAAGCTAGAGTCTTTTATTTTTATAGGATAATGCTTTGACTAGGATAATTTATATTGATATAGACACATATCAAACTACTTGTTGCACCAATTGAGAAAAAAATGATTGATTGTTTGGTTGATTTTATTAGTTCATTGCATTCTTCATTTAGATTTTGATTAATCTTTTGCATCTTAGGGTGATACCTTCATATAAACATAATAACTCCACTTAGGATAATATCATGTATGATTAAAGGCCTTTGGACTATGTTTAATATTGGATGCATTATCTCCCTACTTGATGAGTTAGGGTTCCTCCCCCTGGCCCACCTATGATTTATATATATTCTTATTTTGAATCCCCCTCTCCATCTATGGGTTTAGTTTCATCTAGTTCCAAATCTAGTTCTTCCTCTTCTAGTTCATATTCCTTCAACCCAAGTTCCACATGAGTAGGAACTAACACCAGATACAACACTAGAGCTAATTCCAACCAACCTTTTCTACCTTACAAGACAGTTTTGAATCCCCTTCATTTAAACAAGTTAGTTAATGATATTGTCCATCATGATCCCAATTATCCCTTTATGCCAAATAATATTCCATTTGATATCCCTAAATTTGAGAGAAAACTTGGAGAGGATACATCCAACCATATCATATCCTTCCAACTTTAGTGTTCCTCCAACTCCATAATGGAAGACTATGTTAAGTTGAGACCTTTTCAGTGCACTCTTATGGGTGTTGCTACCAAATGGTACATAAAGTAACTCAACAATACACATGCCTCCTTTGCATATATAACAATTTGTTTCTTAACTTTCTTCCAACTTATAGTCCATCATGATGTAGAGATAGATATTTTAAGCAATTTCTATTAGACCACAGCCACCCATATCACGGATCACATCCACAAATATAGTAGAAAATGCATCTTGTGAAAATCCAATGTCAATGATCGATTCCTTATGAATTGGTTCCTAAATTCTCTTATTCCTCCCATTGGTAATGATGTAGCCATGAATATTCCTAAGATTAGGAATAAGACATCCAAAAGGAATATTAGTACAATCTTATCTATTCCCAATAGGGGTATATATATACCATCCTTCTTGATGCCCCACGATTTCGCTCAAGTTAGTTTTCTACATTGTGGACATCCCATGCAACCAATGGACTGTTAGAAAAATAGGATCGTGGAGAAATAAAATAAAACAAATGTGGAAACAAAACACAGAAGATACACAATATAATAGAGACATAGATATACTTGGTTCACCTAGTGTGGGATACATCCACCAGAGAAATTTCTAGGTCCTTCCTTTATTATTATCCAGCAAATGAAGGGATACAACCTACAGAACACCCACTATAACTTCCTCTTCTTTCTCTCACAATCTCCTCTCTCATAATACAATATTCACAATGATACATAGCTGCAATACATTTCCCTCATAAAATAGGATTTTCTTCTAGGGAAAAAAACCCTAACATAAATTCTACCGTCATATCTGTGACCTTATAATGAACGGTCCATATTTACTATGAAATTACAATATACATTTACATGGAAAATTTTTCTTTGGGGGGCCTCTTTCCCCCTATTGGCCCTTGACCAAGTTTTGGATAACCTTGGTCATGTTTGACCAATTTTAGGACTTCGACAGGCTGGTCGAAGACGAAGCACCCAGGCGAAGCGGAGATCGTGAGATCTCTCCCCATTTTACGAGATTTTTGGGTTTAGGGTTTATGTAACAGGTATGGAATGTCGGCCCATGGGTTTACCCATGTTTAGGCCCATTTTTTAATGTATAAATAAGTATCTAGGTGATGTAATAAGAAGTCATTTATTGGATCTATGTGATCAGATTGCCTTAGTGCATGACTAGTTGGCTTCGTGCAAGATTGTGTTGAGACTTGCAGAGCTAATTGCAAGTGATTGTGAGAAGGCTCTATGTTGTGCTAAGCTCGAGGAAAGAGGATCTGGCGAGGTGTGCACAAATCTCTTGTCCTATGTGGAGTTGTCTTTGTGGCTCTGTGCATGTAAGAATATTGGAAGAATATAATAAATAAGAAGAAGAGTTGGTGGACGTAGCCCCATGCTGGGGGTGAACCACGTATATCCTGTGTTATGTGCTTTGTGTTGTATTATTATTGTATTTTCTTAGTGTTGTAACCTTTATGTATGTTAATACATATCATGTATTATCTTAGTGGTTAATAATGTGAATGAATGTTAGATCTTCTTGATGTGATGTGTTGAATGGTGAGATGTGTTAGATATTGGTGAATACGTCGTTGTTCTATAATTAGGGTTTTATATTGTGATGTGAATAAGAGTACATACTAATGGATGTTAATTGCTAAGTGATTTRTTAATTATTGTGATCAYGTATCTGTGTCCTAGCTAGGTTGTAGACACTTGAGTCCTATAGCCCCCCCTGCCTCTACCTTGGGTGAGACTTCATYTSCTTCGCAAGTGTTGCCGAAAGGGACGGTAGTTAGGGTTTTGTTGGTGCATTGTTGAAGCATTGAACCCTAGKTCTACCCCGATTCCAACAAATGGTTCCATTGTCGGGACCTGAAACTATGATTGCTGGGAACTGAAGAAAAGAGAAAGATTTGTGCGTAGATCTACTGATGTGGTGTGCATTATTCTACTCRACTTACGAAGCTCTGTRCTAAGAAGGGAATGAGATCTGAAGAAGAGAGGTAAGATCTTAAATCTTTGTGCTCTAATAAAGGTAAGATAAGTGGAAATTTTTGTTTTGAAAGAATGGATCTATGTATACTTGATAGATTTTGTCCTAGTGTGAAAACTAGGGCACAGCTAGAAGAAAGAAGATTTGATATGAATTGATTTGATAGAAATAGTGAAAGATATGTTATTCATATGCATAGAAAGGATTTTTGGACTAACAAGTGGATGCAGGATCCTAGGAAGAATTTTTTTCAAGTTCATCACTATGATCCCAGTGCACAGTATAGGAAAGGTTGGGGATCATTTAAAAGAAAGAGAGGATTGACTCTTTGTTATAGTTGCAGAAGACCAAGACATATTTCTAGGGAATGCCATGGTAGAGGCCCTATTTGTATTTGTTGTAAAGTCGTTGGCCATGAAGTTTTGGACTGCCCTAGAATGATTGCTAAAGTTGAAAAGATGAATCTGAGACAAGAAAACCATGAAGAAGGTCAAGAGACTAAGGATATGATAGAACACCAAGAAGAATCAGAGACTATATTATTGCAGATGAAAGAAACATTGAATGATCACAGAGACATTAGCTTATCAGAGATCTTAAAAGAGAAGGAGTGCATAGAAACAAGAATAGGAGACTTCGACATTGACTATGTTCTGGATAAGGAAACACATGTGAACATTATGAAAGAAAGTACTTGGGAAATTTTAGGAAATCCTGCTATGGTTCCTTCATTGGGAGGAATAGGATTGTTTAAAGGAAAGATGATAACCCTATGTGGAAGACTTACCCATGTACGTATGGTTTCTCATGGAGCATCGATTGAAGAAGAATTTGAGGTCATTACGTTTCTTGAGAACAGTGCCCCCTTTGCACTTTTGTTAGGAAGGACTTCGATTGAGAAAGATCAGATCCGAAGGAAAGAAGAAGAGGAAGATCTAGAAAAGAAAAAGAAAGAATTAAGGGATTTCATGGCTAGGAGAATAGCGCACTTACTAGATGAACAAGAGAACAAATCGAAGCAACTAAGGACCAGAGACTTAGCTGTCGAAGTTGAGAAAATGCGGGAAAGTTTGAAAAAACTGTCCATGTAGGAGAAATGAGCACCTACCCCTAAAGTAATAAGAGAAGAGGTGTTCCACTCAAACCTGTTGAAAGACCCTCAGTAGTGCGAAGTTACTATGCTAAGATCATATAAGAGTAAAAATGGAAAGAGGAATCCAGTGACTCAGATCACAGGAAAGAAAGACAGAAAGCTCAGCAAGAAGAAATCAAAGTTAGACAAATTGCAAGAAGTTCTAGAGAAGACTTCACAGAAAGAAGGCTTGCAGAACTTGAATCTCGTCGGAATAGCAGAACAACACAGACTAGCACTTCACCAAGGTGAAGAAATATGACCGTTGGAGGCGTCCTGACTGTTACAACGATGCTCTAGAATGGCTAGTAACGTAGTTATTGCCAGAAATATCACCATTGGACCGTTGGGACCACGTCATAACGAATGGAATCGTATTGATCGAGGCATTCCTGTCCATTGGAGGGGTCCATTTTAACCTGTCAAATGTCTCACTGGGGACACTTTTTAAAATTGTGATTATCTGAGCCCACAAAGAACTGATTGCTAACATGCAATGCTTACTGAGACCTCACCACTTGTTCTACTACCTTGAGTGTTTGTCCGCTTACCTGAGATATCCGATCTCAAGCGTGTATGTCTGGTGAACGCAGTGTAGTAGAGAAGTCCATGGAAGAAATAATAATATACCTTATGGATGAAAAGTTCATGTCCACATGAGCACCGGCTTCGTCGACGAGAGGGCTACAAGCATCCCCATCAACTGCATGTCGATCTGGGCCCTCTCGAATAGCGACAGAGAAATGGAGAAAGCATCGTGACAATCTCGCGAACGCAAAGCACATCCTGTCGGTCCTACCTGAATATATCCTGCCTTTGGATGACATGTTTAGTCATGACAGAGTTCTAAGAGATATTGAGTACACCCTTATCACTATGTACCTCCCAAATGGGATACACGCAGTTGGACCACAACTAGGACTGATCCCTGATCTTAATATCAACTATTTTAACCTAGGGGACCAAAAGAATTATGCATTTCTCACACTGCATAAATATTTGACAATTACAATGGGGAAGAAGCCTAAGATAGTCCCCCAACCTTAGACCAAGGAGATTGTGAGGTCCACTATCCTCAATGTAATGAAGATACCCCACTTTGACAAACATCAGGAGGTCAACGTGTGCATTAAAATACTCATGTCGTGCTTCCATGGAGTTTATCTATGGTTAGACAGGCGTGTGACTGTGGATCCGACATTGATCCACATGATCACCGAATTAATCATACATGGACCAGACCCTCAGAAATTCTACCCAGGGAAGGCTACAAATCGCACCCTTGCGCAGTGAATAAAGGACACCTACGACGATGTAGAGAAGGGGAAGAGGGGCTACAAGGTAGCCTCCATCCAAGATGGTGCAGTGCGCCTAGCTTACCAGTTGATCGTTGGTAAGCTCCTCATGAAGAATAGACCAATGCAAGTCATAGGTTTCATTGTCGACCTCGCAGGAAAATGAGTTGAAGGGATGCAAATGAACTGGGTGAGCTACCTCGTCAACCAGTTGAAGCTAGATTGTCGCAAAGCACAGGAATAGGGATACAAGTTTCACTTTAGTTGGTTGTTGATTCTCATTTCCTTTGTCACTTGGGAGATGTCGAAAGGAGAAACCTTCCCTAAAGTTGAGTCATCTGAACCATTGGCTGGGAGGTTCACTACCCTGTGGTATTCAAGCGACATGGAAAAACAATGGTAGTCGAATGAGGTGTTTCACACCTATTATTTATAGCTGAAGAGGGCCATTGAATCCTTACCTCACACGATGATGAATACACTCCATAGATTCATACCACTTGTAAATTTCCACGTAGATAGGCACTTTAATACATCACTGTGTGTGGTGATGAAAACAAAGAAGATTTGCATCCCTATTACAATCTCACAGAGGAAGATATAGAGGAAATAACCAAGGAATGGCCTACAGAATTCCTTGTACCCATCGAGTAGAAAAATCTCTCTGACCCTGACCTCATCAGAAGCCCTATGGTCACTTGAGAAGAGTATGATGGATCAAGAAGCAACAAAAAGAAGAAGAAGGAAGAAGTGCAGGAACTGAACAACGCATCGAAGGAAACTGCGCCTGATTCACCTGGAGGAGGAGGAGATGACGAAGTGAACCAAGAAGAGAAAAATGAAGAAGATAAACAGGAACAAGACGAAGTGACACCATCTAAGGATCCCCTTATGGAGGCCAAGACATCCAAGAAAAAAAAGTTTTCACCAAAGAAACCCTTAGCGCGGAAGAAGTCACGAGTAAATAAGCCCCAATTACAAATTGTGCTTACAATGGATGAAATTGATCTCATCATCTCCGCTATAGCAGACACTTCAAAGGATATTCTGTAGTGCAACCAAGAAAAGAAAGAGACAATGTACGACAGGATTGAGGTAGAGCTGAAAGGGGTACAACAAGCCCTCTACTCGATTCGTGCAGTATCTACTGCACCATCATCATCAGAAGGTATAGAAGTGGGACATGAGCCTGCCCAAATACGCAAATTAGCAAATGTGACAGAGGCTCGCCTTCATCGTGTCCAAGAAGAAAAAGAGAAGGCCATAGAGGCCTTGAAACAAGAAAAGGAGGAATCCCTAGAGAAACATCAGATTGTGCAACAAGAGAAAGACGACCTCTAGGCGAAGTTTGTAGAGGATAGAGTGCAGATCCAAAAGGAAAAATAACAGTTGCTCGTAGAGAAGATGGGAGTTAAGGAGGAATTCACTAGAGCACTTCGCTCTTTGTCGGGCCTGGCACAGATGGAAGAAGAAACAGCTGAGATCCAGGTGGGGAAGTTGGTTGAAGCCATTCAGCAGCTTCAAGAAAGAATAGCATAACTGGAACTATAAGTAGTACCAGGAACTCTGCAGGAAGTGCGAGACCAGAGGAAAGAAACTTCCAGGAGCACAGTCAAAATAATCAAGGAATTGGCATTAGAATACAAGAAACTCAGTAATAGAAGTGCGCAGACCTACGAGCACCTTGCAAAGGATCCATAACTAAGAGCATTAGAAGCCCAATTCCAGGAGGAGAAGCAACAAGCATAGACAGTGCAAGCGTAGCTGAAGAAGCTTTCAGCGCTAGAAAATATGAAAAGGTCACAGGAGGTGCACACATTTTATCAATAGGTTAATGCCATCCAGCGTAGAGTCATGCAAGTGACTCAGAAAATCTAGATGGTGTAGGAAAAAGATTCCACACTTTTTGAAGAGATCAAAGGATGAGGTTCACAGATGGAGAAAGTGGTCACCACAGTGGAACAACACTTGGAAGGACCAGTCACCGAGAAGGTTATTCAGGAGTTCTCCAAGAAGGAGGCTCTAGAAAAGTAGTAGGTCGAGGCAGCTCGAGCCAAGATCGAGGCCTTCGAAGCAAAATTGCCCATATCAGAGTGACTCGAGATGAGTCACAGGTGAGTGTTGGGGGCCTGTTGGTCCTTGACCAATTTTTGGAGAACCTTGGTCATGTTTGACCAATTTTGGGACTTCGACAAGCTGGTTGAAGACAAAGCGCCCAGGCGAAGCAGAGATCGCAAGATCTTTCCCCCTTTTACATGATTTTTTGGTTTAGGGTTTATGTAATGGGTATGGGATGTCATCCCATGGGTTTACCCATGTTTAGGACCCTTTTGTAATGTATAAATAAGTAGCTAGGCGATGTAAGAAGAAGTTAGTTATTGGATCTATGTGATCGGATTGGCTTAGTGCATGACTAGTTGGCTTCGTGCAAGATTGTGCTGAGACTTGCAGAGATAAGTGAAAGTGATTGTAACAAGGCTTTGTGTTGTGCTAAGCTCGAGGAAGGAGGATCTGGTGAGGTTCACACAAATATCTTGTCCTATGCGAACTTGGATTTGTGTCTCTGTGCATGTAATAAGATTGGAAGAAGATAATAAATAAGAAGAAGAGTTGGTCGACGTAGCCCCATGCTGGGGTGAACCACATATATCCTGTGTTATGTGCTTTGTGTTGTATTATTCTTTTATTTTCTTAGTGTTGTAACCTTTATGTATGTTAGATGAATCTAATGTAGTAGATTAGTGCTTAATAATGTGAATGAATGCTAGATCTAGTTAATGCTATGTGTTGAATGGTGGGATGTGTTAGATCTGGGTGAATACTGCATTGTCCTATAATTAGGGTTTTAACCTGTGATGTGAATAAGAGTACATACTAATGGATGTTAATTTCTAAGTGCTCTGTTAAGTATTTTGATCACAGATATGTGTCCCAACTAGGTTGTAGACACTTGAGTCCTACAACCCCCCCTTCCTCTACCTCAGGTGAGACTTCATCTGCTTCGCAGGTGTTGCCAAAAGGGTCAGTAGTTAGGGTTTTTTTGGTGCATTGTTGAAGCGTTGAACCCTTGGTTTGCCCCTATACCAACACCCCCAAACCCCGCAGAGGGGGTAACCTCCCTCTGCACTCCCCCACATGGAGGAGTGTACATTCTTTCGAGGTGTAAACTCTTCATGGGGTATAAACATGATTGAAAACAAAGACCTCTAAATCAGGAAGATAATCAGGCTCCACAACCAACAATCTCACACTTGGAGACTAATCTCAACAACTCCACCGTTGTTGTATCTGTTGGACTATGAACCTTCTTGGACCTGGAAAATTTCTCATCTTCACCTTCATGCTTGAAGACCAGCTGAAACTAAGCAAGAACTCAATTTATCCCCTGTTACTCCCTTAGTTAACATGTCTGTAGGATTTTGGCTAGTGTGTATCTTTTCCAAATTCAAATTTTCATCTTCCAATATGGATCATATGAAATGGTACATGAGATTTATATTCTTAGTATTTGAATGGAAGGTTGAGTTCTTTGCAACATGAATGGAACTCTCACTGTCACAGTACAACCTGCTATTCTCCTTTTTCTTTCCCAATTCCTCCATAAACCTCTGTAACCAAATCATCTCTTTACTAGCCTTTATAGCAACAACATACTATGCCTCTGTTGTTGAAAGTGAAACAACCTTTTGCAGTTTCAAAATCCAAGTCACTGTTGTTCCACCTATAGTAAAAATATACCATGTGGTTCTCCTCCTGCTATCTTTATCACCTTCCATATATAAAAAACATATCCCTGTATAATATTTTATAAACCTCCAAAACATAATGCATGAGTAGTAGTACCTCTCAAATATCTGAGAATCCACTTTATTTCCTCCCAATGTTCTTTACCTGGATTATTCATATACCTACTCACAACTCCCACTGCATGTGTAATATTTGGTCTTGTGCAAAACATCGCATACATCAGGCTGCCAAATGTTGATGAATAAGGGACCCTGAACATGTATTTTATCTCCTCATGTGTCTTGGGAAGGGACCTTCTCATTGAATATGACATCTCTACTCCTAATGATTTTTTTATTTTCATAATCCCATAAGCGATAACAAAAATCATTAACACTGTATCCAATAAAGGCACACTTCTTGGATTTTGCCTCAAGATTTGTTCTATTTTCTTTATCAATATGGACAAATGATTCACAACCGAAAGTCTTCAAAAAAGAATAGTTTACCTTTTTACCTTTCCATGCCTCCTCTGGAATTCTACCATCCAAAGAGCTTGAAGTTCCTTTGTTTATTAAGTAAAAATAATTATCTATAGCATATGCCCAGAATTGTAAGGGAAAACTAGCATGCAATCTCATACTCCTTGCATGCTCCATGATTGTCCTGTTCATCCTTTCTGACACACCATTTTATTGTGGTGTTCCTGGAACTATCTTCTCTCTATGAATCCCATGGTATGAACAGTAATCATCAAAATCCTTGTTGCAATATTCACATCCATTGTCTGATCTGAGACACTTCAACCTTTTTCATGTCTCATTCTCAAACAAAGCTTTCCATTTCTTAAAAGTATAAAAAAAAAGATTTTTGTCGAATGAAATAAACCCAAGTTTTTCTAGTTGCATCATGAATAAAAGTAACATAATAATGAGATCCACCAAGAGATGATACCTGAGTTGGTCCACCTACATCTGTATGCACAATATCTAACCTTTCACTCTTCTTTTCTTTTCTGACTCTGAGAAATTTAACTCTCTTTTTTTTTCCATAAACACAATGCTCACAGAAATCCAAATCAATTTGTTTAAGATCTGGAAAAAAAAATCTTTTATGAAGTATCTGCATCCCCTTCTCACTCATGTGTCAAAGCCTATGATGCCACAGTGTTGTATCCACTCATATAGAAGCTAAAGAGATAGAAGAGTCAGTATTACCAGTACATAAATACAATGTACCTACTTTCTCTCCTTTTTCTATCACCAATGATCCTTTGGTGACCTTCCACACCTTATCTATAAATATGGATATAAACCTTCACTTTTCAACTTCCTTGTTGAAATTATATATTTCCTTATATCTGGAACATGTCTTGCCTCTTTCAACAACCATTTGTTTCCATTGCTTTGCTTTATTTTTACCTTTCCCATTCCAACAATTTTCTATGGTCCATCATCACCGAAATGAACCTGTCCTAAATCACCTTTAACATAATATAGAAAATGTTTCCTATGGGGTGTGGCATGAAATGAAGCCCCTCAATCTACTACCAAAGACTCATAAATATTTTCTACAAAAAGAATCAAAGCATCTTGTAACACATCACCTGTTACATTTTCTTCCTAATTTTTCTCATGTTGTCCATCTCTTTGTTTCTTTGGAGCTCTCCAGTCTTTCTTCAAATGTCCTTTCTTCCCACAATTCCAACACTCTATATTTCCAAATATGAATTTGGATCTTCCCTTCCTAGAATTTCCACAGTTCCCTGAGCCCTTTCCTCTATCATTTTGTCTTCCCCTGTTCTCCATTTTTAGTGCATTAACTGATGTCTCACATGTGCCTTTCCATCGCATTTCCTCACTAAGGATAACACCAACAACATCATCAAATTTTAAAGTGTTTGAACCAAATACAGAGTTACTTACATCCATGACCAAGCCATTCCAACTTTCTAGAAATGGGAACAATATTAGAATATCCCTAACCTCATCATCAAAGTCCAATTTTAAATAACTTAGTTGATTAGTAACCGTATTAAATTCATTTAAATGATCTGCAACAGACCCACCTTCTGAAATCTTCATATTAAATAATCTCTTCATTAGAAACACCTTATTGGACATTGATGTTTTTTCATACATTTTAGCCAATGCATCCATCAACTCCTTCATTGTCTTTTCTTTCAAAATATTGAAAGCCACTAACACTGCCAAGCTCAGCCATATAGTTCCTAGTGTCTTTTTGTCAAGAACCTTCCATTCTTCATCCTTCATGTCCGTTGACTTTTTTTCTATTCCACCCAATGGTAGGAATAGATCGTTTTGATATAAATAATATTCCATCTACATCTTCCATAACTGGTAGTTTTGGCCATTAAATGTCTCGACCCTAAACTTTCCATCTTCCGTCATTGCTCCCACTCGAACCAGGAACCCTCTTTTCCTACAAGTTACATTTGTCTCTGATACCAGTTGTTAGAAAATAGGATTGTGGAGAAATAAAATAAAAAAAAATGTGGAAATAAAACACAGAAGATACACAATACGATAGAGACACAGATATACGTGGTTCACCCAGTGTGGGCTACGCCACCGAAGAAATTGCCAGGTCCTTTCTTTATTATTATCTAGCTAATGAAGGGATACAACCTACAAAACACCCACTATAAATTCCTCTTCTTTCTCTCACAGTACCCTCTCTCAGAATACAATATTCACAATGATACATAGCCACAATACATGTCCCTCATAAAAGAGGGTTTCCTTCTATGGAAAAAAACCCTAACATAACTTCTACGGTCAGATCTGCGACCTTAAAATGAACGGTCCAGATTTACTATGAAATTACAATATACATTTACAAGGAAATTTTTCCTTCGGGAGCTTCGCCCCCAAACCCTCACTGAGGGCCAACTTTCCCCCGGACCCCGCAGAGGGGGTAACCCCCCTCTGCACTCCCTTGCGTGGAGGAGTGTACATTCTTCCAGGGTGTAAAGTCTTTATGGGGTATAAACACGAATGAAAACAAAGACCTCTGAATCAGGAAGATAATCAGGCTCCAGAACCAACATGGCCTTATAGGATAAGTGTCACACACCCATCTATATCCCAGTCTCCCTAGAGCTAGTGGATATGGTAACCCTTATGGTGGGGTTATAAACTCTTACCATCAAGCTTCTATTCGGTGTCTTTCAACACCTTATGGTTATCCTTACCTCCCTAAGGATTCATATAGTTATTCATCTCAAGTGGGAACTAGTACTTCTTATGCCACACCTCATGAACATCGTCATGTACATGGACATGATTGTAATAGTTATTCTTGTGGTGGGAAAACTATGAATTAGTATTATCCTATCCCTGACCCTCCACTAGTTGTTATAGTTGTTGGACTCGATAGATTTTTATTGTCATTGATGTCAACAATATGACAGCAAGTAGAGTTTATGTCAAATAGTATATGTAGAAATTATGTCAAACAATTTGCATATAATGAGAATTTCAAACAGTATTCAGAGATTCAAGCTCAAAAGAAGATGGCAGAGAATGAGAGTATGCAGAGGTTAAAGTTCAGAAAAGATGGCAGAAAATGAGATACATTCAGAAGTCATTTGCAGTCATTCGATAAGGAATCAAACGAGATCGTGATCGTTGATCAATCATGGGTAAAACGACAAGAGATCGAGGATTCATTCTACAAGTTGTAGATTCAATATCTTATTTAAATATTTCCCATTAAATAAGAGTGGCATCATAGTCGTCAATCCAAGATATAGATAAACATATTTAGTCATAACCGTCATATAACACTAAAGGAACAAACTCTGGTCAAACTCCAGCACTAACCAATCTGATGAAAAAGGAGCCAAGAACATATAATTTTACCTAAAGGCCGAAGTTTGAATCCCTGGAGTCATGAACTCCCGTCGATCGTCAGATCAGGAAATCTAGTCAACCATTGATCTGGAGTAACAAATGTCATAGCACAGTCAACTTCGGCATTTACCTACTCTAGCGATAAAAAACTCAGATGAGTCAAGAACTCCCAGACCCTGGATTTATGAAATAAGCAGAGGCCATAGGATCAAGAAAAGAAATATCTACATTGATATATCTATTTGGCACTTCGCCAATTCGGGAGGATTAGACCAAAGTCTTAAAAGTGTCATATTCTCAAAACAATGGCAATCGTCAGATCGGGGTTGCATAGCAGCAATCAAATTTGGCACTGACCACTCCAATGAAAAGAATCCAAGAACATATGAGTTCACCTGAAGTCCAGAGCCCCAAAGTCCCAAAGTGAATGAGATCCATCAGATCTGGGAAATTCATAGTGACTGTTGGCTAAGGTTAGGCGATTCCAATGGTGGTCAACTTCGGCGCTGACCACTTCAGCCAAAACTTATTTAGAAAATATGAGTTCACCCAAATTATAGAGCTCCAAAGTCATGAAGTAAGACATGTAGCACACACATTAATATCCCACTTCATCATAGTCCACGACAACAAGACCACATCGACAAGGACACATGACGCAATTAAATGATGAAAAGTTTCAAGGTCCAGTTAGAATTTTAGGTATGCATAAGTCACAAATCTAACTGACATGTGGCATCCACTCGGCCAGTGCCACATCAACAGTGACGTTAGCAAGCTATGTCACTCTGATATTATGTCCTTCGAGGATATCCATTTTGTCCTACTAGCAACCACCCGAAGCACCGAAGGCCAAACTCACGAGTTAACATTTGGTCATTGATCTAAAATCCTACAAAATATCTCTTAATCAACCGGTCAAGTATAGTGGAAGGATGGAGCAAGAGTGAATCATGAAGTAACGCTAACCATTGATATACTTTGAAGCATTCTTGACCATTGATTAAGCCAGTTGAAGGATGGCGTAAACAGAGCTGTTAACTGACAACAAGCATTCACCACCATTATTTGACTTATTCGGTAGGTAAAACTCCGGAGGGATTGAACTACTTTAGAGTTCGAGTATCTCAAAGTCCTGGAGTCACAAATAGTTGAATACCCAAAGAGAGTGAGCTCCTTTGTGCCTAAGCCCACATTCCTAGCTCCTGGACATGTGAAGGTTATTAAGAAGAGAAGTGGTGATATGCACTATGGTAGAGTTTGATCTAGAATAATTAGAAGACTGTAAAGGGTGGAGTCCCGAAATGCTAAAGTCCCAAAGAGAACTAGAATCATCCACTCAAACTGCATATTAATTCCTAACCATCAATTTGCTTGAAAGCCGATAATAACCCTGGATCATCCATATAATGGAATATTGAATATTGACCATATGGTATAGTATACACACTTCGGCGAAATTGACTATGGGAAGGTTGAAATACTTCAAAGGTTGTAATTCCCGAAGGACGAAGTTATGAATTAAATAATGGTCATCCATCTCAACCTTTGATTAAGTCATAGCCATTGGATTAAGTAGTGGAAGGATAGTGTAAGGATTGAAGCTAGACCATTGCTTTGGTTCCAATAATAATGTTGATCCAAATTTTATGAGCATAACAAAATGAATAAAAATTATTATCAAAAGATGCTTAACAAAAAATAACATATATACAGTAAAATTGGTTTCTATTCAATAACGAAATAAGTTGAAACTGTAAAATGCAGCGGAAAACAAGCTTTCTAGAATGGTGGTGGCTTATCTCTGAGAACAGATGTGACGGTTGTTATCATTCACAAGAAAAGATTACAATGAGGCTCTGAAGGTATTTTTACAATAAAAAGGAGTTTCAAAAACTGTAGAAATCCAAAAACCTAACCCTAGGAGATGAAGCACCAAAAGTCATGTGGGCCCCGTTTGGGTAAGTTAGTAAATCAACTTCCTGGGTCGTAACTTTAGCATACAATTTTTGTTGTAGGCACACGATAGCCCATTGGAAAGGTTTATTCGAGGAATACACATGTTTCCATCATAATTTGACTCTATCTATAGCCTAAGTTTGGCAAGCCCTAAAAACGTTGTTTAGGGCCTCAAAACGACTCCATAAGTCAGGGACCCGAAAACTATGAAAAAACTGCCAAACTAGAAAACTACCAGAATGAGCCAGTTGGAATAGGTGGGAGGCCACTGACATTCATATGGATCAATAATTCCCCATTAGGAAGCAAATTTCTCCATTGCATTGAGTTCCCCCATCATATGAGGAATTTTTTGTTGAATTTGGCCTCGAGTGAGCCACTTGCCTTGGTGCAGGAGTTGCCCTACTTTGACAACTCGTTAAAGCTGGATGCTTTGATGGAAAATGAACTTGAGATGTTTGTATACAATGTGATCAATGGATTCCTATTGTATGTAGTCTGGGTTGGTCTATGTTGGTGTTAGTTGTTATGATACTTTTGAGGTGTCCAATAATGGTGGGAAATAAGGTCGAAGGAGATCCATGTTGAACATTGGATGTAGGCCAAGGAACAGAGGAATGTTGATCTCAAAATCAATATCACCCATAGCCTTGGTGATGGTGTATGGCCCATAACAGAGTTGGTTAATATTGTGATGGGGTCCTGTAAGGCGTTCTTTCTGCAAGTGCAACCAAACTTTTTTTCCCACCTAAAACTTATGTGGCACCCGATGGTTATAATGGCATTACTTGTACTTGTAATTGAACTTCTGTAGGATATCCTAAACCTGTTGGAGGATGTCCTAGATCTGCTCAAATAACTAGGCGGCTTTTTCAACTTCAGTTGCAGTAGGAGATGAGTCTATCGAGGTGACCGCAAGAGGTAGTGAAACATCTATGGGACCCAATGGTTGGAATTCCAACCCCACCTGAAAGGGGCAGTGGTCGGTTGAGCTATGCAGGGATTGGTTGTAGCTATGATGGACATAGGGAAGACTCTCATCCCATGTGAGAGGGTAGTTGGAATTATACATGTGAAGTATATGCACAATCATTCGATTTACGACCTTTGTTTGTCCATTTGTCTAGGGGTGGAAGGTCGTGGATTTGGTGAGCTTGGTGTCCAGCAGTGACCAGAGGCTCATCTAGAATGTGTTGAGAAATTGAATTTCCTGATCTAAGAAAATGGTTTGTGGGATCCCAATGTACCCAAAATCATTCAAAGAATATCTTGGTAGTGGCCTCTATTGTGATGCTCTTCTTGCAGGCGGTTAGAATTTCCATCTTATAAAAGGGATCAACAACCACAAAAACAAAGTCATTTCCCTGCTTGGTGGATGGGAGGCTCGAGATGTAGTCCATTGAGATGGATTCCTGTGACCTATCAAGAGTAGGAAGAGGGTTGTAAAGGCCATGTTTCTGACTAGTCGGTTTGGCAATAACACAGGCAGTGCAGGACCTGATATACTTGTCGACCTCATGTCAAAGTTTCGGCTAGTATAAATGTTTCTACAACATTGCCACTGTATTTTTGATGTCGATGTGTCTTGCCACCTGACTATAGTGGGATTCCCAGATCATCTTCACTCGATCACTTGATGGAACACAAATATGTCCCAGATGGCACAACAACCCATCTTGAAAATGGAAATTAGCGACAAATGTGTTTGCGCCCAACATTTGGTAGGTTGTGGTGAATTTCATTTATGTATCATAAAGTTGGGGCCATCCATAGGTCTCATGGTTGCAAGAGTCTAGAAAAATGGTGAGTGATGTGACTGGTGGTCTATTGAGGCAATTAGCGATGCAGTTGGTGCTTCATGTTTTATACTTGATGTTGAGGTGGAATTGTTGCAAGTATGTGGACCACTTTTGTGTTGGGTATGTGTTATATTCTTTGCACGAGCAGTATGCACCGGGCGCGCAGGGGGGTTAGAGGGGGGGCTTCTAGGCCCCCCCTCGGGGGGTGTAGTGCGGTCGAGCCCCCCGCATAGGATTCTAGGGGCAGTGCCCCCAGAAAAAAAAAATTTGCCTCAGGAAACGTGACACCTACCTCGGGAAATGTGTCATGTATTTAGGTGGTTTTTTCGACACATGGTTTTTGCCGATGGTTTTTCTATTTCCAGTTAAGGAATTAGGGTTTTGTTCTAATCTAGGTCATTGGGTTAGGGTTTTGGATTCCGCTGGATCCTATATGTATATTGTATTGTAAACAATGTAACACAATGTATGAATATAATATATGTTGGTTTTCCCGGTTTGGGTTTCCAGGGGAAAAATCTCTGTGTAATGTTTGTATTTTCCATTGTATCTTTTCTGTTCTTTTATGAATACTTGTTTACAGTAGAAATTGTACAAGGTTAGAATTTACATTTGGTATCAGAGCTTTATTGGCTTCAGGGGGACGCCTTTGTGGTCAAGGGTTTGGCTCAAGACTATGATAAGCCTTGTTACAGTGGGAGATCTGCAGTATTGTTTTTCAGGTGAAAAGAAATTGCAAGCAATTCGAGGATGGAGATCGAGAATTTTAATGGGAAAATATTTGAGCTTTGGAAGCTCAAGATGGAAGATCTTTTGGTGGATAGAGATCAGTGGATTGCGGTAGATCCAGGTACAACACCTACAGGAACTTCTGTAGATGACTGGAAAAAGATGGATCGGAAGGCAAAGAGAACAATCTGACTGTGTCTCTCTGATTTAGTATCATTGAATGTGTCAAAGGAAGCTATAACCAAGGATTTATGAGAAAATTTGAGGAAGTTATATCAGTCTAAGTCCCTGGTAAATAAACTATTCCTGAGAAAGAAGTTGTATAACTTGAGGATGAGAGATGGAGACTCGGTCGCAGAGCATTTGAACGCCTTCAATACTGTGGTAAGTCAGTTAGTATCTGTTGAGATTAAAACTTCAGGTGATGATAAATGTATCAGTTTGTTGTGTTCTTTACCAGACTCATGGGATAGTCTGGTTGTGGCCATAGGTAGTAATACAACTTCTTTGAAGTTTGAAGAAGTGGTCTCATCCTTGTTGTCAGAGGAGATGAAATGAAAGAATATGGAAGGACATAGCACAGACGCATTATTTGCAAGAGGATGTTCCCAGGAAAGAAATAGATCTAATTTCTCAAGTGGGAGATCTAAGTATAAGAGTAGATCTAAATCTCCTGGAAATTTTGTAAGGGTATGTTGGAGGTGTGGAAAAGAAGGGCACTACAAGAAGTAGTGTAGATCCAAAGTTGAGAAAAAGAAGGGATATGAAGAATATTATTCTACAGAAGAAAATACCTCCAAGGAAGAAGGAGGGGATGTGTACTTGGCATCTTCAAGCACACATGCAGATCATGAGGCATGGTTGATTGAATTAGGTGCATCCTTTCATATGACTCCCCATAGGGAGTGGTTCTGTGAATATGAAGGGTATGATGGAGGTAATGTTTTCTTAGGTAATGATTCGACAACCAGAATCATAGAAAGAGGAAGGGTCAAGTTGAGACTCATAGATGTAAGGATTAGAACATTGCTTGGTGTTCTACACATCCTAGGTATGGCCAGAAATTTTATTTTTGTAAGAAAAATGGAAGATGTGGGGGTTAAAACAACTTTTGAAAAGGGAACTTGCAGGATGATTCGAGGAGCAATGGTTTTGATTAAGGGAGTTCGGTTTGGAACTCTGTATAAGTTGCTAGGAAGCACTATTAGTGATGGGTGTAATAGCTCCATTGTTCCTGATATTGGAGTTGAAGAAGAAAGAACTCCTACAGTCTCTGGAGAAAAGGTTATGTTGTGGCATCAAAGACCGAGGCATATCAGAGAGAAGGGTCTTCGACTACTACACGGTAAAGGTATGGTTGAAGGTATGTCTAACTTCTCTTTGGATTTTGATTTTTGTGAACATTTTCTATATGGGAAGCAGAATTGTGTAAGATTCCCCTCTGGTGCAATGAGGGCAAAAGGAATTTTACAACTAGTTCACAATGATGTTTTTGGACCTGTGTCGGTCCCATCATTGGGAAAATCTGTGTACTATGTCTCATTTATAGATGACTTCTCGAGGAAAACTTGGATATATTTCCTTGGGAAGAAATCTGAAGTCTTTGCCAGGTTTAAAGAGTTTAAGGCTCTTGTTGAGAATCAAACAGAGAAAAGAATTAAGGTGTTGAGAACAGATAATGGTGGAGAGTTCTGCGGGAATGAATTTGAAGAATTCTATAAGAAGTGTTGTTTAGCAAGGAATAAAACTACTCCATATACACCTCAATAGAATGGAGTTGCAGAAAGGATGAACAAGACACTGATGGAAAAAGCAAGGTGCATGCTCAGTGGTGTTGGGTTATGGAAAGAATTCTAGGTAGAGGCAGTGGGTATTGCACGTTATCTAGTCAACAGATCACCCTCATCAGTGTTGGGTGATAAGACTCCACAAGAGATATGGACTGGTAAGGAACCTTCTCTCACACATATTAAGGTATTTGGCTGCGATGCATATGTTCATGTTCCAAAGGAAAACAGGAGTAAGCTGGATAAGAAGGCTAAAAAATGTATCTTTATTGGATATAAATATGGTCTCAAAGGTTATAAGATTTGGAACCTAGAAACTAAGAAGGTAGTGTATAGTTGAGATGTGGTATTTAGAGAAATGAAGGATGTTGTTAAACAGGAAGTCCTACCAAGTAAGGAAGAACCAAAGAAGATAGAGTTTGATTTAAAGGATGATGAAGAAGACTCTACAGAAGAACATGAATTAGAAGAAGAATATCCTCATACTCCAGTATTGAGGAGATTGGATCGAGAAAGAAGGCTACCGGAAAGGTACAGTCCATCTGATTTTCGTTCAAATTTTTCTCTGTCTATTACTGATGATGATCCTAGAAATGTCAATGAGGCAGTGGATTCATAGTATGGAAATCTCTGGAAAGGGCCATGGAAGAAGAAATGGCATCTTTGGATAAGAATGAGGCTTGGGATCTAGTGGAGTT
>ML778520.1:787398-799224 GCA_009831015.1 Picea engelmannii
GATCTTCCCCTAAGGTGCCAAATTTTCCATTACGATGAAATTCCCCCACCACTAATGCATGGGAATCCCATAACTCTATCATAGTAGGTGACTTAGCTCAATACCCTACTATGATTTCATCCCTAGAATTCCTTGAAACATGTCCTTCACAATGAAAGGATTTACTATCTATTTTGGATGTTTTTGATCACTTGGATGATAGGGTATCTGTTTTTGACATTTTCAAAGTTGATTCATTTTTCTCACCCCCTTTTGTGGCCTTTCAGTTTCTAGTTTCCATTAGGAATTTCATTATTCATAGATGCATCATTTATGAAGGGGCATATACATGTGTTATTTCTAACTAAGTTTAGAAGAATCTAGGTTCACCTGAGCTCATTCCATCTCCCATATATATTTGTGGATATCATGGTAGGCCCTTTCACCTAGAAGGGTTCTATTAGAATGGTCTCATCCAATTGGTAGGAATTCCTTATAGATGTTGAGGTTACAGATGCCCGTTTGGACTAGAACATTCTCTTGGTGCATAGTTCCATGTATTCCATGAAAGTAGTTTTCTATTTGGCCTTTTACATAATGAGTTTCCCCCATAAAGGGAAAATTGTCACCATATATCAACTAACTACCATGATCCTAAGACTCAACTAAATCTTGACAATGTTGTCCCTTCCTTGGATGGGAATAAAATTGTTCAGAAAAATTGGGTATTCCCACATAGGATGAACACCTTCAGTAAATAGTCACAAAACAAGATAAAATATGAAAAAACCAATTTTTTTATGTTCTTAAAACCATTGATGAGGGAAATGTTGATTTTCCTTAATCCCGACACCTAGGTACTTTGTTATCTAGTGATTTCCTTACTTTAAATGAAATTATCAGCTTATAAAACATAATACACTTGTTGGAATAATCAACTCAAATAAATATAGTAGAAGCAATATTGGAAACCAAAATATCATACATGATACACAAATATATTCTACCCATCAACTAATCTTATCATTCAATTAACTTCAAATATTAAAAGGGCTTCGTTATTGGGAAAATTGCCCACGGAGAAATACATAAAACTTTAGACAACACCTGCAAAATCTAAAAAATATTTTTCTATTCTATGATTCTAACTTTCATGTTTCTCAAGATGTGCGCTCCTTTCCTTAATAAAACCCACATATATGTGCATGTCTCCATCAAAACCCACATACATGTGAAAAAAGACTGGAAAAATTCATACAACATGACCCTGCTACTGCGACTCCAATATACTAAAATCCACTTGTGGTTTCCTTTGCTCTCTTTTCTCCTTGACCTGTATCGATATCTAGATGGAATTCCTTCTCCAACTATCCAAGATCTCCCTAAATCACAACCCTTCATGATCCAACCCTTTCTGTATCTAAAGGGTATAAAGTATCAAGTGTCTCCTCCTTCACCCTTGCCATGATTTTATAATCTTGACTTATGACCTAACTCTAATATCCAAAGTGATTGATGGTTGAGATTATTTCTCACCTAACTTGATACCAATGGATAATATTTAATTCACTAATGCTAATTAATTTATCATTTTATTAAATAAAACTCAACTAATTAATAAAAGAACTTTACTTCAATAATTAGTTTAATTAAAGTAAATTACCAAGGTAGAAGGATTTGGATGACTTCCACATGTCTAGACACTTAGACCTATGTGTAAGTACATTTTCGATGCTACAAAAATCAAGACTCCCTCTTAGTGAGGAAGGTATTTTTCACCACTCCGAGCTTGTCCCTAAAGAAAAACAAACTTCCCTTTAACCAAGGGTTTGGTTCGAATATCTACAACTTTCTCATCTATGGAACCATACTTAAGTTTCACTAGTCCCTTATGGATCTTGTCTCGGATGAAGTTATATATAATATAAATATGCTTGGACCTATCATGGAATATTGGATTCTCAGAGAGTTTGATACAAATCTAATTATCATAGGGTATCATTGTAGGCTCCAAGTCCCAATCAAATAAACTTGTAAGCAATTTGTGAATCCAAATGGATTCACAACTATCCATAATATTTTCCATGTACTCTTCCTCTATTGAACTAAATTCTACATAAGTATACTTCATGTCGAACCATGTAATCATTGTTGATCCCAAGTTGAAGCAACACCCTAAGGTGATGTTTTTTTCTATTGCACTCCCTTCCCAATATGAGTTTGAATATCCATGTAGCCTCACTCCATCACCTTCAAGATACCTCAACCCATAATCCATTGTACCTCTCAAGTACTTGAGCACATGCTTCGCTACTATCCAATGCACCTGCCTCAGCTCCACCATGAAGTGAATCAAGGTGTTCACAACAAAACGTATATTTATCTTGGTGTTCACCAAATACATCAAAGATCCTATTAGCTTCATGTATATCCTGGGATCCACCAACTCTAAATATGAAGTGACAACCTTCTCCAGTTTGGCAACCATAGGTGTATCTATAGGTATATAATCCTCCATATTGAATCTCCTCTAGATCTATACTGTGTAATTCCCTTGACCAAGGAATATCTCTCTCGATATATACCATACCTCTAACCCAAATAAATCATGCATCAATCCAATGTCCTTCATCTTGAAATCTATAGCTAAATATGCTTTGGACCCTACTATAAGATCCTTTGCACCTGTGATAAACAAATCATCCACGTACAACACTAAGATGAATGGATCAACCCCAACAAGTATCAATTACAATTTAGGATTTGTCTCACTCTTGGTAAATCACATACTCTACAAGTATCCTTCAATATTGGAATACCATGTCGTCAGTGCATGTTTGAGTCCATACAAGGATTTCTTAATCCTACACACATAAGACTCCCTCCCATGTACCTAAAATTCATAATGTTTCTCTATGTATACTTCCTCCTCAATGATATCATTGAGGAAATATGCCTTCATATACATTTGGTGAATCCTCCACCTCATAACCGAAGTAACATAAATAACAACTCGAATAGAAGCATACCTGGAAAATAGAGAAAATGTATCATCATAGTCCACTCCCTCTCTCTAGGAGAATCTTGTATCCATGAACCTCACCTTGAAATTTTCAATGCTACAATCTATAGCATGCTTGATCTTGTAGAGCCACCTGTAACTCACAACTAAATTCCCCTTTGGTCTTGGCACTATGTCCCAAACATCATTCCCCGTGATATAGGTGTACTCCACCATGGAATTCCTCCAAACCTGTTCATTTGTTGCTTCCTCAAAACTGGAAGGCTTAGCATCAATGATGCTACTCATAAGTTCCATATAGTTTGGAAACTTCCTTAGAGTCTTTCTCTCCATGAATTCACTCCTAGGATCCTCACCAACATCCCTTAATGTTTTCAATACCCACTTGGGTCTCCTAACATAAATGGAAAGGGGTAACTCCTTTTTCCCACTCAAAGTCAAACTCCCTAAAATGGAATTTGTTGATTTTTTCTCATTTTTCAGAGTCTCATTCTAATCGTCCTATGTCACTGCTAATGACTCTTGATATTTCCTAGATATCAATTTATCCTCGATCTTAACATCTCTTCTCACAACTATATTTCATTTCATTGGTATGAAGATCATGTAATACTTTGCAATGTAGGAGCATCACCTTCAAAGTCAAGGAAGCAAGCATGGAGGTAGGGATATGAAATCTCGGCATCACAGAATTTCAAATCAACATTTAACTCTGAAACAGAACGAGTTGTTGAGATATTTTGGAAACAATGTTTTTAAATATATCTTGTCTGTAAAGTCTTGTACGACTGTAAGGAGTTGCAGGTAGAGAGTGGAAGCCCTTATCTGGTAATAAATTATAGTTATTGTAATAGGAAAAAGTAGGTAACCGCTAGAAACAAATAGGATAGGTTGCAGACAGGACACAAAAGAGCTCAAGGAACCACTCCTTAGATATGTTTTTTGTTGTATTGTATTAGAGAGTAGAGAAGAGTAGAGGAGAGTAGCAGATAGGAAAACAAGAAAGATGCAATGAAGAACTGTAATACTATGTAATTTATTTCATGGATGAATAGAATAGACATAATTGTTCCAATTCCTTGGGCAGTGTTCATTTTGAGGTGTGATTGAATGAATGATGCATTGTGTGTGTGTTTTAGTTCATTTTGTTTATGTATGAATGTTTATGCTTGATCATATGAAATTGTGATGAATTGGATAAGTTTCAATCATTTCTCTTCTAAGAACTCATATGCAAGGAGTGCATATTGTACACAAGGAGTGCATCGACAAAGTATTGAATTGACTTCGAGGAGTTCATAAGAAATGAAGTGAACAGAGACTAAGCGCAAGGAGTGAAAAGAATCAAGGAGCGACTAAGTGTCGAAGAAACAGAACAGAGAAGCGCAAGGAGTGTGGGAAGAATTTATTTCGAACAAATCCTTCGATCTAAGTTTTTCGAGATCTCAGAAATGCAAGGAGTGCATGGGAGATCAAAATCCTCAAAAGAATAAAGCTCAGAAGGGATAGCAAAGAGAAATATTCAAAGGAGTGAAGCTCTGAATATTTCACGAGTTATCGGTCAAAATCCATCGAGGAGGGAGTGGGATCGTTCCAGATCATTGGATCTGGGAAAAGTGTGTGAATTTTAAGTCTATTACTGCATACAGGAGAGAGGAATGCTGAAGTCCCGAAATCCTAAATTTATTAGGTACTGTTCATCGTCAAGAGGGGTAGGTGGTACAAGATCTACAACTCCGGAGCGGAATCACTTCGGAAGTTCGTAGATGAGGAGGAGGTGAAATTGTCGAAGAGACAAAGTAGATCTTGACTGTTGGTTGCCAGGAGGTACTTGTCATCAAATGGAATACTTTGGGTGAAAAAAATTAGAAGGTGAGTGTGTAGGATTTGAAACTCCCGAAGCCCGAAGAGCCAAAGTGATTCACAGCCATCGATCTATGGGAGACATGCATCAATAGATCGTCGAATTCAAGTGAAAAAACTCTGGGAGGAGGTGAGTGTTCAGGAGTTGAAACTCTCGAAGCATGAATAGCCAAAGTGAATCATATCCATCAGATTCAGAAGGACATGCAACATAAATTTGTGCACACCAGGAGAAAGAGAGTGTGTAGGAGTTGAAACTTTCAAAGCCCGAAGACCCAAAGTGAAGCACATTCATCGATCTGTGAGAAACACATGTCGATAGATTTTCAACTTTGGGTGGAAGTACTGTTATCAGATAAATCGGTAAATGCAGACATAAACTAATCTACCTAGATCCACCTAGATCTAGAAAAAAACATGATAGGACATAGTGCTTTCCCTAAGTTACAATCATTGATCTTACTACCAAAGAAGGAATTGATGACTTACCTTTGAGATATCTTCCTTATATCTTTGTTGTTCCTACTTCACTCTGGTGCTCTTGTGATACTAATCCTGTAGTGAGACACAAACCAACCAAAGTGAAATCAGTAGAAGCATATTCAATGACAACCTATGCATGTGATTAAGGAATTATGCAATAAAATAAAGATAATTCTATGGGAAAGAAGCATGCCATTGTATTATATTAAATAATAGGAAGAGAGATTACAACTGGATGCCTTGATGTCGTAAGGTTCCTCCCAATAGTTCATTTCTTCCCACACACTTCTTGCTCTAAGGATTCTGAGACCATGGATCTGATAACTACTCACAATCTATCTTGACAAAGAAAAGCTCAAAGCCAATCTAACCAAGCTAACAAGATCAAGAAATTTCCAACCCAATCAAGCTTAATCTCTCATCAAGCTAACTTTCTCAATGAGAGATCCTCTCCTTTTATAGGCTGAAAAGGATAATTTGAGGAGATTAGGATGATCCCACTAAATCATGAAAGAGAGTAAGATCCAAACCGTTTAGAGGCCACCTCACCATAGAAGCTTCTCCTTCTAGAAGCATCGAGAAGACGCTCATTTTTCCCTCATACGAAGCTCGTCGCACCCTAGCTATAGTGCAACCTATGGAAAATCCGCAACCCATATATAGAGAAAGGTGCGGAAATCAAGCATTTACGCACCCTACATATAGAGAAGCCTATAGAAATCCTCCAAAATAGGGTTTTTACAGAGGAAAACACAACTTCTTCTCCCAGGAAAAGTTCTTCTCCCTTCTTTCTTTAGGAATTCAGGCCACTGGCCTCTTTGAAGGAAACAGATAGGTTTACATCATTAATGGTCATAAGGATGATGAAAATAATGTGTAACAGAGATCCCCCCAAAGTATGAAGTTAGAAAAAAGTGATAGCTAAAATACTTTGTCGAGTGTGTGTAGGGAACAAGGAACAGTCGGTCGGAAACCTACCAACAAACAAGGAAATACAGTACAATAATATATCATCACTGAGGTAGGCATTCCCATACTCAGAATAAAAATGACTCAAATCATAAATGTCGACATGTAAAGATCCATTTCAACTAATATAGGTCATGGCCACTAAACTTACACTATCGATTCATGCCATTATGACTCAAATCTGAACATAGCCACCAAAAATACACTGTGTATCTATGTGTTAAAGACTCAAAATTGAACATACATGTGAGACATACAATGTGGATCTATGCAATAGTACAACTTGAATATACTCCAACGCAACCTGGATCTGTCAGAAAAGATCCAGGGTCTTCATCTCCACCACTCTATAGTATGAATATAACCATGTGAATACATGTGTTGAAGTCGAACATGGTAGAATCCACTTGATTACCGGTCATTAGTGAATACCGTTATCAAGTGCAAGGGAAATCACCATTAATGTCAATGACTCCGAAGGTACACTAGTACAATCCAACGGGTGCGACCTAATGAGCTGAAGTCGAACACTCGGTGGAATCTCCCAATCAGGGGTCAATAATGAAAACCCACTGTCAAAAGTGAGGAAACCTACCATTGAGGCATGCAAGTTCCAAGGTACCAATTAGTTTCTAAGTCTAATTCCTGGATAATGAGTTGAAGTCAACAGGAAAAGACTCATCACAGGAGGGCCTTAATGTATCCCACATCAATGACATGAAATAGGTTACAAGATTTGAAGTAGATCAGAGTAACAAGTGATTCAGGATTGACTCGGAGATGGTTGATGCAATAGAAGGCTTAAGGACTGTAGAAATGGTCAATGCAATAGAAGTATTTATGGGTTGAATTTCTCTTTGAACATATTGATGACACAACAACTGCCTTGGAAACACTAACTCAACAACAGGGATCACAGACCAATTTGTAATCTTATAAAGGAGTATGATCAGGAGACAAGTGGATTTTCCAAACTAGACACAAAGTGAGTGAAAGGGTGTCATGTTTAAAAGCGACTCTTCCATGGAATACAAGTTTAGACACATTTCTTTCCCAATTTTTTCCCCACCATTTCTGGCAAGTAACTCTTTATTGTTACACAAGATTGAGGAGGATAACATATGCTTGTAATGTAAGCTCATCCTTCAAATGAGTCCTTCAGAGTATGTTTAACGAACCCTAGGAAGGAGTGGTTCGGTCCCATATGGGTCTTTCGATATTTTCTTTATGAGTCCAAGGAAAGAAAACTTGGGGCTTTTTCATGTTTAGAGAGTCTAAAAAACACTTAAAGGGAAATCTCTCAGTTCCTTTTTCATAATTTAGTTTGATGAGACCAAAAAATTGATAACCTACTACCCATCAAATGTTTTCTTCAAATGTTTTTACGACCGTGAAAGAACAAGATCGCTCAACAATCTTTTCATGTTTAGAGGGTCTAAAAAGAGCTTAAAGGGAACTCCAGGGGGTTCCTTTTTTTAATAACCTTTACAAGTTTGAAAAAGTGATAAAAGTTTACTCAGTTACATTCTCATTGATTTACGAGCATGAGAAAGAACAAAGACTAAGCTTGGTAACTTATTCTCATGTATTTACGAGCATGAGAAAGAACAAAGACTAATCTCAGGATTGTTTTCATTTTTACGCAATATTTAAAGAAAAAAAAAATTGTGCCTGGGACAGGTTTTATTTTTACACAAGCTTAAAACTAGAAAAAACTATGCTTGGACCTAGTTTCATTTTTACACAAGCTTGAACCAGAGGAAACTATGCTTGAGGTAGGTGGTTTCATTTTTACACAAGCTTGAACCATATAAAACTATGCTTGGACTTCCCAATGCATTACATAGAGATGGTTGGTACTTAGCCCCTACCTTTAAGAAGCTAGTGGTTTAACTTCAACATCAAATCCAGAGGCCGAAGACATTTCCCCCCAAGCTTTGATTCATTCAACAATACAGGCGGATGAAATGAAGCTTCAAATACTAGATGAAGGACTTGACTCGAATAGAGAGGGGGAAGTTGTTTCATTTTTTAATGAGCTTAACACATGAAAAGAACTATGCTCGAGACTCTAGGTATAATCCCTAGACCTCTATTTCATTTTTTAATGAGCTTGACACAGAAACGAGAACTATACTCATAACCTTTGTTTCATTTTTTAACGAGGTTGTCACAGAGACGCAATAAACTATCCTCATAACTGGTTTCATTTTTTAATGAGCTTGAAATCACAGAACCATGCTCAAAGCTGGTTTCATTTTTTAATGATCTTGAAATTAGAGAACCATGATCAAGACTCTAGGTGTAATCCCTAGACCACTATTTCATTTATTAATCAGTTTGAAATCAGAAACTCATGCTCAAGCTCTCATCAAGCTAACTTTCTCCATGAGAGCTCCTCTCCTTTTATAGGCTGAAAAGGATAAGGTGAGGAGGTTAGGATGATCCCACTAAATCATGAAAGTGAGTAAGATCCAAATCATTCGGAGGCCACCTCACCATAGAATATTCTCCTTCTAGAAGCATCGAGAAGACGCTCATTTTTCCCATGTACGAAGGACATCGCACCCTAGCTATAGTGCAGCCTGCAAAAAATCTGCAACCCAGATATAGAGGAAGGTGCGGAAATCAAGCATTTTTGCACCCTACATATAGAGAAGCCTGCGGAAATCCTCCAAAATAGGGTTTCTACAAAGGAAAACACAACTTCTTCTCCCAGGAAAGGTTCTTCTCCCTTCTTTCTTTAGGAATTCATGCCATTGACCCCTCTGAAGGCAACAAATAGGTTTACATCATTAACGGTCATAAGGGTGACAAAAATAATGTGTAACAAGTACTTTGAGAGGAAAAAAGTTCGTAGAGTTTGAAACTCCTGAAGCTCGAAGAGTCGAAGCTAATCATAGTCGTTGATCTGCGGGAGACACACGTCGACAGATAGTGAACTATGGGTGAAATAATTCCTGGAGAAAGTGAAGGAAGGAGTTGAAACTCCTAAAGCTCGAATTGTTGAAGCAAATCACGATCGTTCATTTGAAAGGGACACGCATCGATAGATCATGGAAATCTGGGAGAGCATGCTCCGGAGAGAAGGAAGGAAAGGAGGAAGATCTCAGTCATCTGTCAAGAGGCACTAACTGAGATCACAAGATCAATGGACAGGCTTAATTGTGGGGACAGAAAGCGCTTGGATTTTAAAAATATAAGAGTGGGCCGCAATCAAAACCACATTATTGCCAAAGGGACACATGGTGATTGGTACTGAATTACGGAGAGAAAAGCAGTGTGGTCTCAAACCACTCTTGGTCGCCCTGCAATCACAGGCTTACGTGAGGACATAGCCCGAGGTCACATGCAGGAAGGGGCTAATGGAAAAGGAGTTAGCACCTGAAACTTGATATTTTAGAAGCGCAAAGGAAGAGGTTGCGGGTATCATAGGACCTGCACCAAAATTCAAAATGGACTATGTTTAATCACAAGTGAGACCATTAAGGTTTTAGAGAGCCGATATGGCTTGGAGAATTGAATATCCTTGACCGAGAGGTTGCGTAGCCCGAGGGAGAGTAGGGGGAATGCATTAGGTGGTATCAGAGATATTGACTTTGTTTGGAGACAACAAACAAAGGAGAAAGAAGATAAATTGATATCATCAGTGGTATCAAGTGTTGATTGTGTTTGTAGACATCAGAAGGTGAGGCAGTGGAATCATGCCACCCAGAAGACACAGAGAGAATCCATAAATGGAAGAAGAAATGAGGTGACTCAAAATGAGACTGGATGCCATGGAAACAGCGAAGAGGAGAGCACTAGACACTGGAGATATCAATGAAGTTGAAGGCGAAGAGATAGAGGTCAAAGAATATGTAGCAGAGAATGTTGCAGAAAACTGCTTATTGAAAGTTGTTTCAAGAAGAGGAGCCAAAGAAAAAATAGAGGTACCAATGTATGAAGGCAATTTAGAAGTTGAAGAATTGTTGGATTGGGTACGTTGTATGGAAAATTACTTCGATTATGAAGATATCAAAGAAGAGAAGATGGTAAAGCATGCAGTGAGAAGACTAAAGGGTCATGCAGCACTATGGTGGGATGAACTGTAGGCCAATCGCAGATGCAAGAGAAAGCAGAAAATTAAAAGTTGGGATAGGATGGTATCCAAGATAAAAGAAAAATGTATCACAAAGGACTATCAAATCAATCTATTCAAACAATACTACATATTGAAAATTTTGCGACGAACGTACTCTTTCATCACAAAATTCAAGAGAAAAAGTTCATTTTTTCAATTTTGTTCTAAATCCATCCCATATTCATCGCTATCTCGATGGAATACAACTTTAGTCTGTTTTGCGACAATCATCAAGATAGTGGGCTATTGTCTCTATTTCGAAAAACGTGTGTATTTGTCGCAAGAGTGATGCTTACTATTGGCAATTACACTCTTTGATACTATCCATATTGATCGTTATACAATTTGACAAAGTCTAAATTGATTTGGTCAACGTTCGTCGCAATTGCGACGACAATGACCAAATCCATATTGACCGTTATAATCGTTATACCCTTTGACAAAGTGACCTAAATATAACAAATAATTAGTTATATTTAGGTCACTTTTCGTTGCAATTGCAACGACAGTGACCTAAATTTACCTATAAATATTTTGACGATTTAAAGATGCTATGACAATCTTTCTATAACAACGACGGTTCCAAAAGGGTATTTTTGTGCAGAAGAATGTCGCATAATATAATTAGTGGAGAAAAAAGTAAAGCAGGTGAAAAGGGTGATGGTAGATGTTATTTCCCTTGCAAAAAATGTTGCCTCGTACGTCTTGTAAGAATTTTAATAGAAATAGCTACAAAACATTGTAGGAAATATGGTCACATTGATGGCGGATCGAATGAATATTGTCCCATGGTAATTAGCTATATATTCATTATTTGTTTTTATATTGTCAATTTTATCTAAAATTATATATATGTATATATATTGTTTGAATATGTGTTATAGTATACACTAATTTTGCATGATTGTTTGTAATTATAAATTTAGAGATGCCCTCTAACTTTTCGTAGAATATTGCACCAAGTAGTAGTAGAAATGATGTTGTACAAGCTAAGGAACATCATGACCAAGAAAATGAGGATCTCATGGAAGAAGATGATGGGAAAAATCAAGTTAATGATCCCATGGAAGAATATGATGGGACAAATCAAAAGATCCAAGATTTTTTTTCACAACTGGATGAGGATGGGGACAGTGTTGGTGTTTATGATGAACCTCTATTAGAAAAAGCAAATAAACGACTTTATGAATGATCAAGTGCAAGCGCAAATATTCTCTCTGCTACATTGTTGCTAGTGAACTTAAAGGTTATGAATAACTTTTCAAACACTTGTATGACACAGATCCTAAGGTATGTAATATGTTTCATCTCATATTATATATAAATGTTGATTTTTTTCTATTTTTTTTAGTGTTAATTAATGTGTAAAATAAGAATTCAATTTTTA
>ML778521.1:0-12458 GCA_009831015.1 Picea engelmannii
CTGTTCATCATGCTCAATAGTGGGTCACCCCCGAGCTAGGACTAAGCTCCACCCAAGGAAAGGGAATCCTAGAATATGTTGAGGTTACAGGAAAACTGCACAATGCAACCGAAATGATTCTCCCTAGGAGCCTTCTTACGCTCACTACTCATGGACTCTCATTCTCCACATGCATGTTCCACCCGAGAGTATACACCTTCACTGTCACTCAGTCCATCAGCTGCTTCACCTCCCTCTCAGGTTCTCGGCAATAGGTCGGATCAAGAATTCTTAGAGCTCCGTAGCTGGTGTTGGACTCTCTTTGGGAGAAAACCACTTCCCAACAAACTCTCTCACCTGGAGAGAGCTGCTCACACACCTGACAACCTACCTCTTCTACCACTTTCGACTCAATTGCAGCAGGGTACGATGACTGCAACGGTAAATGGTCAAAACAACTCGAGAAAACAAAAGGAAGCGACCCAAACAATCTAGGTACAAACTTGACTCTCTGCAAGAGTAGATATGATGGGTTCAAGGATGACACAAGTCGGTTTTCTCTCTCATTGGGTAATTTCTCAGGTATGCATGGGTATGCTCAGGTCAAAATGCAGAGGCTAGACATAATTCACAGGAATCGGGAATGGAAAGCGAACGTCGGCACAGTTGGACTCATAGATTATTGATTCCATAGGTGCGTGAGGGGCAGAGGTCTACCACAGAGGTCTCGCGGTTTCAGACAGACGATGGAGAAGAATGACCAATGAACAACCTTCCCGTGAGGGTTTCCTTCACTGTGTGCGGGTATTCCGATGCGAACATAGAGGCAAATGGTTTAGACACCCCAAATCCCAGTGAACTCAGGTAGAGGATGAAAGAATACAAGAGCGAACCCCCAAAATGGCTGACTTCTTTAGCTTTAACTGCATGCACCTAGGTCGACTCTTGTCTTATTGGAGATGCATGCATTTCCTTTTGCACACGTTGCCTCTCCCGGGACTTAGGATAAAAACATGTATTTTACACATCTTTGGAATAATAATAAATTATTATTGTCAACGACTTAAGCCTCTAAGCTTATCCCCTCTTTCCAAACTTTTAGCCACCTTTCCCTTACCCACCTTGTGGAAGCTTAGTCCCCCATAACTCTTTCTTCATAGTCGGTCTGCACGCAACGATGTTTATATTTTATTAATGATCTGCATATTTACATATACAAATTCAGGCTCATTGGCCTTGGCATTTGGCTCACTAGCCTAATAAACACATGAGTCTCTCAGCTTATAACCACTCAAATCACCAGCCTGTAAACAAAATTACAATCCAGCAAGGTCTCGGCCTTGGGGTATTACATATTCAGTCTTTAATTAGTTCGTTCCGCTCCTAAATATGGATCAGTGGTATCAGAGCGGTCTGCTCTTCATTTAGTTTTCTTCGTGCATGTACCCGACAAGGTCCAAGTACAAGAAGTTGGGACTTGAACCAAACGAGCCATTACCATATTGGTTGCGATGAGCCTAACAATAACCCATGGGAGATGAAAACAAATATGATGGAGCAGGAGATCCTATTAAAATGTTGCTCGAGGAAGCCATCGCACGACAAAGGAACAAAATGATGGACAACTTCGCACAGATCCTTCGACGGTTTCCCACAGGAGAAGCATCATCATCAGGTGGTTGTGCAACCCCCTTCAAGGTACAAGTAAATTTTGATATTCCATTATTTGAAGGACTGATAGATACAAATGTTTTAGATAAATGGTTAAATCTGCTCGAAGAATATTTTTCGGTCCACAATTTTTTCGATCGGGAAAAGATCATTTTTTCACTCCTCAAGGTTGTTCCCCATGTTAAATACTAGTGGGATACCTACTCTGACCAAAGGGCCATGGAGGAATCAACAATTTTTATGGGGGCCCCTACATGGGATTCCTTTTGGGATTCCATTAAAGAACAATACTACCCTATTGGAAGCTATAAAGACCAGTACACCAGATGGACCACCCTACATCAAGAAAGGGACCAGACAGTACCTTAATTCACCAATATTTTCCATACCCTCCACACCAAATTGGGTAGAAAATATTTTGAGTGTGATATGGTCCTCAAATACCACGGTTTTTTGAATAGATACATTCAAACAAAAATGGAGTTCCTGGACATTGCCTCATTGGGTGGCGGTAAGGAAAAATTTGTGTGGGTCATGTCCTAACAAGAAGCCTTCGATGACTTTAAGAATTGTTTTTTCTCATCCCTTGTACTTTCATTATCAAACCTGCAACATCCCTTTGAGATCAAGACAAATGCTTCAGATTATGTTGTGGGCATCATTCTCACTCAACACGACCACCCCATGGCATATCATAGTGAGATATTATCAGATGTTGTCCGTAAGTACCCTACTTACAAAAAAAAAATGTACTCCATTATGCAAGCCTTCCACCAGTGGGTACATTACATTCTTGGGAAGGATACAATCATCCACACTGATCACAAGCCACTATAGTTTATGAAGACCCAAGGAAAATTGCAGAATGACCGCCATTAGAAGTGGTCCACATACTTACAGTAGTTCCACCTCAACATCAAGTATAAAATAGGAAGTACCAACCGATTTGTTGATTGCCTCAGTTGACCTCCAGTCACGACACTCACCACGGTGCTAGACTCTTGTGGCCATGAGACCTTCGGATGGCCTCACCTCTACGAGGCAGACCTTGACTTCTCCACCGCCTACCAGATGTTGGGCTCCAACTTAGTGGTCGCTAATTTCCATATTCAAGATGGGTTGTTGTGTCATATGGGCCATCTCTGCGTTCCATCAAGAGAGCGCACAAAGATGATTTGGGAAGCTCACTACGGTTAGGTGGTAGGACACTTTAGCATCGAAAAGACAGTGGTAGTTCTACAGAAACATTTCTACTCGCCAAAACTTCGACAGGATGTCGGCAAGTATATCAAGTCCTACACCACCTGCTCTATTGCCAAATCGACCACTTAGAAACAGGGCATGTACACCCCTCTGCCTACTCCTAACAGGTCATGGGAATCCATCTTAATGGACTACATGTCAAGCCTTTCGTCCACAAAGAGGGGAAATGACTATGCTTTGCGTTTGTGGATCGCTTTTCCAAGATGGTGATTCTAGCTTCCTGCAAGAAGAACATCACAACAGAAGCCACTGCCAAGCTCTTATTTGAACGAGTATGGGTACATTTTGGGATCCCACAAACCATTATCTTAGACCATGACAGTTGGTTCCTCAACACATTCTGGTCGAGCCTCTGGTCACTCTTGGATACCAAGCTCACCAAATCCACTTCCTTCCACCCCCAGATAGATAGCCAAACTGAGTTCGTCAATCGGATGATCGTACATATTCTGTGCATGTACAATTCAAAACACCCCTGCACATGGGATGAGAGTCTTACCTATGTCCATCATAGCTACAACTGAGCCTTGCATAGCTCAACTGGCCACAACTCCTTTCAGGTGGGGTTGGGATTCCAACCATTGGGCCACATGGATGTTTCACTACCCTTGGTGACCACCTCGGTCAACTAGTCCCCTACTCCACCAGAAGCTGACAAAGCCACCCAGTTCATTGAGAGGATCCAATATATCTGCCAACATTTTAAGGATATTCTACAGAAGTCTAATGCCAAGTACAAGCAACACCATTATCAACATCAGGTGCCACATACGTTTCAGGTGGGAGACAAAGTTTGGTTGCACTTGCAGAAAGAACGCATTACAGGGCCCCATCATACACTTTGCCCACTCCTTTATGGAACATACACCATCACCAAATTTGTGGGTGAAAATTCTTTTGAGCTCAACATTCCCCCTTTCCTTGGCCTGCACCCAGTCTTCAACATGGCTCTTCTTCGGCCATATTTCCCACAATTATCAGACACTTCAGATATAGAAGAACAGTTGAAACCAACAGAGCTCAACTCTGACTGCATGCAAAAGGAATCTAGGGATAAGAATGTGGACACACAGATCAAGGGCACTCAACAACAAAGGATCCAACTTTATCGAGTCGTCAAGGTAGGGCAACTCCTACACCAATGCAAGTGGCTCACCCGAGGCCAAATTCAGCAGAAATTTCCTCATCTGATGGGGGAAATCAACGCAATGGATACCATTTATTCCTAAGGAGGGATGATTTATACAGATGGATATCGGTGGCCACCCACCTTTTCCAACTCGCTCAAAACAATTTTCTGGCAATTTTGGCAATTTACTATTTTTAGCAGTTTTTAACTTTCGGGGCCATTTTGAGGGTCTAAATGAAGGTTTTTCGGGATCGAGCTTGTCAATGATAGCCTAAGGTTCTGATTGATCCCCCAAAATGAATCTCCTCGACGTTACCCCTTTCCAACGGGATATCGTGCACCTAAAACAGAGATTGTATGCAAAAGTTACGACCCCGAGAAGTTGATTTACTAACTTACCCAAATGGGGCCCACATGACTTTTGGTGCTTCATCTCCTAGGGTTAGGTTTTTGGATGTCTAGGGTTTTTGACATTCCTGTTTATTGTAAAAAGGTCTTCGAAGCCTCATTGTAATCATCTTCTTGCGAATGAGCTCAATCGTTACATCTCTTCTTAGAGATAAGTCACCACCATTCCAACAAGCTTATTTTCCGTTGCATTTTACAGTTTCAACTTATTTCCTTATTGAATAGAAAACCAATTTTAGTGTATCTTTGTTATTCTGTGTTAAGCATCTTTTAATAATCTGTATTCATTTTGTTCTGCTCATCAAATTCGGATCACGGGTGCACCTTATTTCATGCATCAAAATATTGTTGGTGTGCATGCAAAATTGTAGTGCGCACACAATTTTCCTATGTGTGTGCACGATATTTACCCCAAAACTTTGGGTACCAACAAAGCTTGAGAAATAACACATAAGGCACATAATACAAGGATAATATGGAGGCTTAGAAGATGGACACATGGTAAGTAACAATAAAATATTATTTATTGACTCCCCCTACTTCACCACTCATCAATTCATTGCCCCCATGGTGCTCCTAGGGAGTTATAACCCCAAGTAACATGGAATTTCATCAATGGAGTCCACTTAATTCCTAAAACCGTCAAAATTGTGGGCAAGTTAAAAATTTATCAAATGCACTTTTTAGTGGTGAGTTCAATATGCATCTGAACTACTTTTTCCCTTTTCCCTTAGGCTGTAGCTATCTCGTCATTGTTCCATGCATTCTACTTAATGTTTGGTCAATTGTTTGTGTACAATGATTGGTTCTGTGTGGAATTGAGGCATAGAAAGAAGTTGGAACCCCTTATTTAGTGCTTTTCAAAATTCAAACTACATGCAAGTTGTTGTATCAAGGTAATATATTAAGTTTTTTTCGTTTATGTTTTTAATGGTGTTGTATTCCATATGAAATAGTTTGATGATGTTATATTAAATGCAATCTCATGATAATTTTATGTTGTGCATGGATGTCTTTGTATTTACAATAAAAAAAAAAAAAACACATGAGACATAATATTTAAATGACTAACAAAAATAAAAAATAAAAATAGATGGCCATGAGAAAGTTTGTTTTAAGAAGAAACTCGTTATAAAAAAATTACTTAACAAATCAACTTTATACCCTAACTTTAGTGACCAAAATGACAATTAGTAGTAGTTATGATTGTAACTTATGATGTTAATTTCTCCATTCCATAATCCAAGGAAGGAAACCTCTTAACGACCTTACCCATTTGAATTTGCTTGTTGTGTATCAGGCTGTTTATTAGGCTTCTTTCCTTAGAATGACTTGTATGGGCTCATCAGGTTCATTCATTTGTTGTGATGGGATTCTCCCATTTTTTTTCGCAATTCATGGTAAATGTATTGAAAATCTAAAACAAATTGAATATGTTCTAAGTTTTTTTTCTTTCAAATACATCTGTCATGGAAAATCTAGCATTCACTTGATGATTAAATATGCTTACGATTTGTTGATTTGTTTCATTTGTGTTTGTTGGAATATATAATTCCTACTTATCTAATATGCTTGCTAATGTATTGAGAAGTAGAGTTAATCTCTACGTGTGAGTTGTGTGATATTATTCTTAGGAAGTTGTTTGAGAGTTGGATTTGTGAGATCCATGTTTGGTGTGTTGTTGATATATTATCTCAACCTCTCCATTTATATTTGGAATAGGTTAGATCTGATAACAACCACCAAACTCAATATAATGAATCACAAATCATTGTCCAAATATTTCATTAATTCATTAATTCAATAGAGTTTTTGTGTTCACAATAATTTATCTCTACTCTCCCATTTCATCATGGTATCAGAACTTGAGGATTGGGCATGACCCCCTCACGGGAGGCCTAGGAATATGGAGAGAGGAGAGTAGTTAGTGTGAGAGAGTTGCTTCTCATCTTTGTTTCGTCTTATATCATTTTGTCATACCTTGTGAATCTATATATGCGCTGGATCAGACTTGGTGTGCAAGACGCTTCTTTGGAATCAAGTCACCATCAAGAAAAAAAGTCACCTAGCCACCATTGGAGAGAGCGTCGTGTGTTGTTGTTTGTGAAGAAAGATTGAACCTCTTGTACCTTTATTGAACCTGTTGTACCATGGACTGTTAATTGAACCTCTTGTACCTTTCTTGAACCTGTTGTACCATGGACTATTGATTGGACCTCTTGTACCTTTCTAAACATGTACTGCGTATATTAAATCTACACATGTATTGTAAGGGACTACATACATCTCAAGTGAGAATTTGATCTCCGATGACCATTTGGTAATTTGGTTAAGAAGTTGGAGTTCAAATTTGAAATTGGAGAACAAAATATTATATCCTTTTGTATTATGTAGATGCTAAGTATAAAGAGTTTCGTCTATTTGAGAAAATCATGAGGGAGTGGATAAAGCTAGAAACAACTTTGGAATGTAATGTTTGGTGAGTTGTTTATTAACTATGGAATGGAATCTTTGGTGGGTTGTTTATTCTTGATTTATTCCATATTCAATTACTCTAAGCGGGTTCACAAAGCTTTCATGAATAGTTCAAGGCATTGAGTTGGTGGAGTGAACGTGTTGAAAGAAATTTCTTGAGAGATTTTGCTTCATCAACTTGGATAATTTAGTATGCCACATGGATTCAGTGGATGAATTAGGTCAAAAATAGGCTATATATATTCAATAGAAATCTACATCCCGATGTTGAGTTTTGTGGACCAAAAGAAGGACGAATTGGCAAGCACCACTCCCATTGCCGTTGATTTCCCTGGAGGTTGCAACAGAATGTATCTCCACTATTTGGTTCTACAAGTCATCACAACGGTGTACGTGTTCATTTCGTTGGAATCACACACCCTCCAATTTGACACAAAAGTGAGATTGAGTTGTAATGTTTTTTGTTTGAAGGTGTGAATAGTTATGTCGTTTGAGTTACTATAATGTGAGTCACACATGTAATTGAAAGTCTATGTAGTGGTCCTAGAGAATATTGAAGTATGTACCTAGCCATTGTATACTCCCCTAATGTGAAAAGTTCATGGTGATCTAAAAACCACTATGTAAATTATGGTTTGTGGTCAAAATCACTTGAGAGTGCATGGTTGAGGCTAATCCGAGAAAACCAACCCACAGCATGGGTACATGTAATCCGAGAAAACTTGGTGCATGGTTGAGGGTAATCCGAGAAAACCCAAAGCATGGTTATGGCTAAGCAAAAAAAAACCGAGGTTGATGATGATGTGATGAAGGGGGAGGTATGAGGAAGAATGGTTGAATGAACCATGTAGCTGAAAATGATTCTTATATGGACGTCAATAATCAGACGCAGGTACAAGAGGAAGCAGATAAAGATATGACCACATAGATATTTAGATAAGTAGTCATTAAAGGAGAGTGTTGGGATATATAATTCCTACTTATCTAATATGCTTGCTAATGTATTGAGAAGTAAAGTTAATCTCTAAGTGTGAGTTGTGTGATCTTATTCTTAAGAAGTTGTTTGAGAGTTGAATTTGTGAGATCCATATTTGGTGTGTTGTGTTGTTGAAATATTATCTCAACCTCTCTATCTGATAATAACCATTGAACTCAATATAATGAATCACAAACCATTGTACAAATAATTCATTAATTCATTATAGCTGCTTTTGTGTTCACAATCATTTATCTCTGATCTCCCATTTTATCAATGTTTTCATAATTTCTTTTTTAATCATTGAATCGCTAACGGTAGGCGTTAGCTGTTTACTTGGAGTCCTATGGCAATACACGAGTGATGTTTGAATGCTTTTGGTTGTGATTGTTGTCAGCAATTTGCAATGTGGAAAAATGTTTTCTTGATTGTTATACGTGCAATATGGTGGTGGAAAACTTTTCAAAAGGGACGATCAATAAGCACCCGACAGTTCTATGTTGTAATATATATCATGGATCTGAGATGCGACTGTATACAAGTGTATACTCCACCGTATTTATTTGCTCGCCTCCCAATAACGGGTGGTTTTTACGTCATTTCCATAGATGGGTTTTTCTTTGCGTCTTCCATGCAGCTGCGAGTCGAGTTCTAACGAGTAGCAAAACGGGTTGTGCGTTTTAGCGTCAGCAGCAATCATTGCCTTACTGGAAACTTTTATCTCAAATGTTACATGCAAATTAAAGTACGATTCACCGTGATTCAGAGGACCATCCGAAAGGACGATTCACTCTAATTCAAAGGACAGGTAAAATCAACAAAGATAAGGAAGACAAAATTTTGATTAGCTATCCCGATTATCCAAGTATAATAGTAGAAACATGTGACAATTTTGTACTACACAGTACAGAGACCTGTTAGATACAACCATTGTAGCGTCTCCGAAGTACAGAAAATCGGAGAGAGAACAAACATTTTCCATACAATAATGCACATTGGGAAACTTAAATTGGACATGTAATTGGTTATAAGTTCCACTACTTCGAGATCTGCAACCTCAAAGACGAGACATCTCTGTTCTTTCTCGGTAAAATGGGTTATGTCGAATCTAAAAACTATAGATAAGGAGAAATTCCATGTTGTTGCTGGAAATAAGCAAAACATAAAAGAAATTAGAGGATACTAAAAAATAGAGAAAGGGATGGCAGAAAATCAAAACACACAGGAGTAAAACAGCTAATCCTATCTTTTTAGAGGAACAATTTTCCAGCCACATCCTTATTATATTATTACATCAAAACTCAATCCAAATGGAAAATAGGAAAATGGAAAATATTGTTACATCAAAGCTCAATCCAAATGAATTTTCCAAACGCTCCCCATTCCATTGAATACTTTGAATGGGAAAATTTAACACTGCCGCCTAGTCCATAGTCTTCAATCCATCCAGCTGAGAGTCCCATTCAAATCTCCAGCCCATCTTTGCAACAAATAAACTTGGCATTTAAATTGACCTTGTTAATGCACCAACCATCATTTCAATGCAACCTTGAGAGTTAGGCTTGTTAGAATTGCCAACGTGAAAAACACAATTTACATGTGATAATAAACAATCACACACAGATTATAAACAATGATTTCACGTGGTTCACCCAAAAGTTGGGCTACGTCCACCAAGCATAGGCATCGGTTGTCTTATTATTCAGATCAAGGAGATTACAACAGATTTGCAAGCTCCCACTCTGTCTCTCTCACTAGTCATTTACCTCTAAGGGCTTACATGAATTTATACATTCACACAAGAAACTCATTAATAAATGCAATCCCTATCCTTATTCTAACTTGGTCTATTTAGTTGTAACCAACGCAGAATATCCAGATCCATCATTAGAGGAATTTGTTGTCACCAAATCCCAACAATCTCCACGTTGACAACAATTAACCTAGTACCTTCCTTTTGTTCATCACCTTTTCTGCAAGCCAAGAGAAGCCAAGCACCACTACAACTTCTCTAATAAAACTGGTTTCATGATCTCGCCTGTGTGATGAGTTTGGATTGGGTCACTCCACCTTCAACATGTCTTCCACAACTGTTTTGTGAGACACATTTAGTGATAGATCTCCTCCTATCCAAAACACCTGTAAAATATACATTAAAATTATCATGGACCATCTTAGTGTAACCATTATAGGTGACATTTGTGCTTCTCAAATGCTCAAGCACCCATTTCACTGCAACACCTAAATCTATCACATATCTGACAGCATCATTAGCATGTGAAACATCTGGTCTTAACCATTTCATCACATACAACAAACCTCCTACTGAACTTACATAAGACATAACATTTTCTTCTTTATAGATAGGACCTATGATTGAAGAAAACTTATAATGGAAAGCAAGAGAGATAAAAACTGGTTTTACAATGTTCATATTGAACTCCAACCACAACTTACGATTACCATCTCTATGTACTTCCATGCCCATAATTTGTTTTGTTGCTCCTTGATCCCTCATTTGAATTGTCTTGTCCACTTGAGTCATTTTCTTACTGATTTTATCCATGCTTCGGCTTGCATATCATCAACAAATAACATCAAGACTCTGAATGTACTATAAATTGTATAGTCAGTCATACCCTTTGAAAAATTCTGACTCACTATGAAGGATTCAAACTTCTTGTATATTTGTTTGGGTACCAATAGGCCATACAATGAATTATCTAGCATGCAAACAAATTTACCGTTGTAATCTTGATTTTGAGATAGAACGAAGGAGAGAAGGTAGATATGAAGATTAGTTCGCAGGCTGTAGAGCCTGGTGCGATCTAGTTCGTCTCATATAGATCCTACCCATAAGAGAGGAATTGTAAGCGCGCGACGCCGAAATTGCAGAACTTCCATAATAAAAGAGCCAAGAGCCAAATCTTTGTGGATGTAGCCTAGGAGGGGGTGAACCACAGTGATATCTGTGTAATGTGATGAATGTATACATCTCTTTACTTTCTTTCAACAGGTTATTTTTATGCTTAATAAATCAGTTCATATATTGTTATGGAACACAAATATGTTGCTTGGGAAGTAAACTATGTAATGGGAATGTGTACCTGTGAGGAATAAGTAGATTTCCCTCATAGTTCATAGTGCATGGATCTGGTTAATAAAACCCTATATCATACTCAATCCTAGGATGTAAACACCTGAGTCTTACAACCACCCATTTAAAGCTATCTCGGGTGAGACTGCGTAGTGCATTCTGTGTACTGTGTTGCCTTCTGGTTTACTAGAAGGGCCGATAGTTTTAGATGCTTTGTTGGCAACCTAGAAGATATGAACCCTGGGTCAATAACTCAGATAGTAGAAGAGAGCAGTTGAAACCAAGAACCATGTAGCTTAGCCTAGTCCCGTGTGAGTCCCCTATCAGAGATAATACCTTGTACATCAGTCATAACTTCACCTGAAAATGGAAATTTTGGAAATCTGCAAAGTTGTCAATATAGTCAATTCATTTGTGTGAGAAAAACATGTCTTGCATTGCCAAAGAGTTTAATTATGTTGAATATGTACCTTTCTACATGATTTATACCCTACTCTATGCCTACACTATGTTAAATCTAGTATGGATGAATTCTATTAAGTGTTATGTGACCCTTTCGGGCCCTAATACACTTTCAACCTACTCCGATTGACAAGTCCCTTGAGTTTTTTTCCCGGCAATTTGGCTAACTTGATTGCATCAACTTCACTAAGGTAGACTAGGTGAAAGGGGATCAACCAACGCATGTGTAACTTGTCAGGGTGTTGGAAATAGTTTCTATCATATAACAACACTAGAGATCCTAGTTCATGCCATGCCTTATGTCTTTTCTTCTCAACCACCTGGATGAATCTTTCCATAAGTTGATCCTCCTCCAATTCCATGAGTTCATATAATAGTTCCTAAAGTGATTGCTCATCTCACATATGGGTATCTATTGCAATGCGAAGGCTGGAAAAAATAAATTCGAGAGGCATGACGATTTCTTTGTCATAAACTAACCTGAATGTTGTATGCTTCGTCAATTGTTTATAGGTTGTTCGATATACCCATAATATTTTTGGAATATGTCGATCCCAATTGTCATGTTGCACATTACAAAATTTAGTAGCATGCTCTAAAATTTTATTGAAATATTCAATCGTACTTTTATCTTTTGGATGATAAGGAGTGCTCTTTAGGTGGTGGATCATGACCTCTTAGGTGAGTTCCTAGATGGTCTCATTCAAAAAGTGTGAGTCTTGATCACTCATCAACACCTTCGAGCACCCAAACCTGCTAATGACATTCTCAAAGATGAACCACACCATTGCTTCTACAGTATAATTCTTGAATGGTGTTGCTTTGGCCCATATGGTCAAATATTTTGTGGTTATAATGTTAAGGTCCTAACCCGCACATAGGTAGATCAATGTATTCGGATGTAATAAAGGTCAATATTAATAAGACCTTTCAATAAAATAGAATAAGGCGGATGTAAGAAGGCCTAATAGAAGCTTCCGCTTCTAGAAGGATCTTCC
>ML778521.1:17925-34151 GCA_009831015.1 Picea engelmannii
TATGAGAACCCTAGCTTGGATATTATTGTAACAGAGCGCTGCTCGATTGGAGGTTGCCCCCTCGAAGAGGCCTGTGAACATTGCTATCTGAATCAAGTGCTATTTCTGTTCAAGTGCTATTTATGTTGCTATTTCGTATATCACTTCTGTGTATTGTGAAGATTATGCTGGATATTTTACTGTTATTCTGTTATTTCTAGCATTTCGTTTCTGTTCTGCATATTTTATATATCTGGTATCTTGCAGGCATGACGACTTCTTTGTCATAAACTAACCTAAATGTTGTATGCTTTGTCAATTGTTTATAGGTTGTTCGATATACCCATAATATTTTTGGAATATGTCGATCCCAATTGTCATGTTGCACATTACAAAATTTAGTAGCATGCTCTAAAATTTTATTGAAATATTCAATCGTACTTTTATCTTTTGGATGATAAGGAGTGCTCTTTAGGTGGTGGATCATGACCTCTTAGGTGAGTTCCTATATGGTCTCATTCAAAAAGTGTGAGTCTTGATCACTCATCAACACCTTCGAGCACCCAAACCTGCTAATGACATTCTCAAAGATGAACCACACCATTGTTTCTACAGTATAATTCTTGAATGGTGTTGCTTTGGCCCATATGGTCAAATATTTTGTGGTTATAATGATATAGCGTGCACCTATCTAGTGCATGGGGGGATTGATGGGGCCTACAAATTTGATGGTCCACTTGTCAATTGGATCCAATGTCATTATGGGAAACAAATGTAGTTCAGTTATTTGGCAGTTTTTTTCGATGCACTGACAAATGTCGCACCATTTACAATACTCCTTGGAATCTACAACTAGTGAGGGCCACCATATCCCTGTGCATAGGACCTTACATGTCATGGCCTTGCAAACATTGTGACCTCCTGCAATGACTTCATGCACTTCATACAATATTGTATCTTATTCATGCTCAAAGACACACCTTCGTAGAATGCCATCAAAACCCAACTTGTATAATTGTCCAACAATCAACTGATAGTCATCATTACAGGTCACTAGTTAGTGAAATTGGGCTTGTTTATACTCAGTCGGGGCATGTCTCGAAGTGATAAATTTAGAAATATTAGTTAATTAATAGGGAACCACCTCTACTTGAAATAGTTACGCATCAGGGAGTTCATCATTCAAGATCCTACTAGCATCTCTGGACTCAATCCTTGATAAATGATCATGTTTGACATTATACTTTTATGCTTTGACAACCACCTCCAACTTGAATTCTTGGAAGAGAAACAACCAAAAACATATTTTCTCCTCAAAATTATATTATTGACCAAATACTTGAGTATTGGATGGTCACTAAAGAATTTGAAAGGGGTTCCTAGCAAATAGTGTCAAATTTTCTGCAAGGCATACACCATAGCTAGGGCCTCGTGCTTAGTCATTGTATAGTTCTTCTCAGAATTAGACAGTTTACAACTAGAAAATTAAATCGGATGATCAATCAGACAGACCGTGACTTCTCCACCACCTACCAAATGTTGGGCTCCAACTCAGTGGTTGCTAATTTCCATCTTCAAGACAGATTGTTGTGTCATCTAGTCCATCTCTGCGTTCCATAAAGTGAACATGGGAAGCAGATTTGGAAAGCTCACTATAGTCGGGTGGCAGGACACTTTGGAGTCGAAAAGATAGTGGCAGTGCTGCAGAAACATTTCTACTAACCGAAACTTCGACAGGATGTCGGCAAGTATATTAGGTCTTGCACTGCCTACACTATTGCCAAACCAACCACTAAGAAATGGGGCATGTACACCTCTCTACCTACTCCTGACAGGTTATGGGAATCCATTTCAATGGACTACATGTCGGGCCTCCCGTCCACCAACAGGGGAAATGACTGTGTTTTTGTGGTTGTTGATCTCTTTTCCAATATGGCGATTCTAGCCTCCTACAAGAAGAACATCACAATAGAAGTCACTGGAAATCTCTTCTCTGAATGATTATGGGTACATTTTTGGATCCCACAAACCATTATCTCAGACCATGACAATCGGTTCCTTAGCAGATTCTGGTCGAGCCTCTGGTCACTGCTAGATACCAAGATCACCAAATCCACTACCTTCCACTCCTAGACAGATGGCCAAACTGAGGTCGTCAATTGGATGATCGTACATATCCTGCCCATGTACAATTCAAAACACTCCCTCACATGGGATGAGAGTCTTCCCTATGTCCAACATAGCTACAACCAAGCCCTTCATAGCTCAACTGGCCACAACCCCTTTCAGGTGGGGTTGGGATTCCAACCATTGGGCCCCATGGATGTTGCATTACCCCTAGTGATCAACTTGACTGACTCATCCCCTGCTTCACCATAAGCTGACAAATCCACCCAGTTAATTGAGCGTATCCAACATATCTGCCAACATGTTTAGGATATTCTACAGAAGTCTAATGCCATGTACAAGTAGCTCCATGATCAACATCGGGTTCCACATAAGTTTCAGGTGGGAGACAAAGTTTAGTTGCACTTGTAGAAAGAACGCATTACAGGGCCCCATTGAAAGCTTGGACCACTCCATTATGGGTTGTACACCATCAACAAGGTTGTGGGTGACAATTCTTTTGAGCTCAACATTCCCTCTTTCCTTGGCTTGCACCCAATCTTCAACGTGGCTCTCCTTCCGCCATATTTCCCACCATTATTGGACACCTCAGAGATAGCAGAGCAGTGGACACCAACAGATCTCAACCCTCACTGCATGCAACAAGAATCCAATGATTATATTGTGGAAACACATATCAAGGGCACTTGACAACAAAGGATCCAACTTTATCAAGTCGTCAAAGTAGGACAGATCCTGCACCAAGGCAAGTGGCTCACCCGAGGCCAAATTCAGCAGAAATTTCTTCATCTGATGGGGGAACTCAATGAAATGGAGACCATTTATTCCTAAGGAGGCAGGATTGATCTAGGTGGATATCGATGGCCACCCACCTTTTCCAACTCGCTCAAAATAGTTTTATGGCAATTTACTATTTTTAGCAGTTTTTAACTTATGGGGCCATTTTGAGGGCTTAAATGAAGTTTTTCGGGAGAAAGCTTCTCAAGGATAGTCAAAGGCTCTAATTGAGCTCCAAAAATGAATCTCCTTGATAATACCTTTCCAACAAACTATCTTGCAACTAAAGCGAAAATTGTATGCAAAAGTTACAACCCTAGAAAGTTGATGTATTAACTTACCCAAACATGGCTCACATGACTTTTGGCGCTTCATCTCCTAGGGTTAGGATTTTGGATGTCGAGGGTTTCTGACATTCCTTTTTATTGTAAAAAGATCTTCAGAGTCTCATTGTAATCATCTTCTTGCGAATGAGTGCAGCGGTCACATCTATTCTCAGAGATAAGCCACCACCATTCCAGCAAGCTTGTTTTCCGCTACATTTTACAGTTTCAACTTATTTCCTTATTGAATAGAAAATAAGTTTTACTGTATCTCTGTTATTCTGTGTTAAACATCTTTTAATAATTTGTATTCAATTCGTTCTACTCATAAAATCTAGATCACGCATGCACCTTATTTCATCCATCACAATACTGCTAGTGTGCATGCAAAATTGTAGTGAGAACACAATTTTCTTATGCGTGTGCATGATATTTACCCCAAAACTTTGGGTGCCAACAAAGCTTGAGAAATAACACATAAGGCACATAAGACAAGGATAATATGGAGGCTCAGAAGATGGACACGTGGTAAGTAACAATAAAATATTATTTATTGACTCCCCCTACTTCCCCACTCATCAATTCATTGCCCCCATGGTGCTCCTAGGGAGTTATAACCCCAAGTAACATGGAATTTCATCAATGAAGTCCACTTAATTCCTAAAACCATCAAAATTATGGGCAAGTTAAAAATTTATCAAATGCATTTTTTAGTGGTGATTTCAATATGCATCTAAACTACTTTTAGCCTTTTCCCTTAGGTTGTAGCTATCTCAGCATCATTGCATGCATTCTACTAAATTTTTGGTTGATTTTTTGTGTACAATGATTGGATCTATGTCGAATTGAGGCATAGAAAGAAGTTGGAACCTCTTATTTGGTGCTTTTCAAAACTGAAACTATGTGCAAGTTGCTATATCAAGGTAATATGTTAAGTTTTTTTGTTTATGTTTTTAATAGTGTTATATTCCATGTGAAACAGTTTGATGATGATATATTAAATGCAATCTCATGATAATTTTATGTTGTGCATGGATATATTTCTATTTACAATAAAAAAAACAAAAACAATTGAATATGTTCTAAGTTTTTTTTTTCTTTCACATACATCTGTCATGGAAAATCGGGTATTCACTTGATGATTAAATATGCTTACAGTTTGTCGATTTGTTTCAATTGGGTTTGTTGGAATATATAATTCCTACTTATCTAATATAGAATTCATTTGTTGTGACAGGATTCTACCATTGTTTCGTAATTCATGGTAAATATATTGAAAATCTAAAAATAAATTGAATATTTTCTAAGTTTTTTTTCTTTGAGATACGTCTGTCATGGAAAATCGAGTATTCACCTGATGATTAAATATGCTTATGATTTGCTGATTTGTTTCATTTGGGTTTGTTGGAATATATAATTCGCACTTATCTAATATGCTTGCTAATGTATTGATAAGTAGAGTTAATCTCTACATGTGAGTTGTGTGATCTTATTCTTAGGAAGTTGTTTGAGATTTGGATTAGTGAGATCCATGTTTGTGTGTTGTTGAGATATTATCTCAACCTCTTCATTTATATTTGGAATAAGTTAGATCTGATAACAACTAGTGAACTCAATATAATGAATCACAAACCATTGTACAAATATTTCATTAATTCATCAATTCAATAGAGTTTTTGTGTTCACAAACATATATCTCTACTCTCACATTTTATCATGGTATTAGAGCTTGAGGTTTGGGCCTAACCCCTCATGAGAGGCCCAGGAAGATGGAGAGAGGAGAGTAGTTTGTGTGAGAGAGTTGCTTCTCATCTTTATTTTATCTTATATAATTATGTCATACCTTGTGAATCTATATGTGCGTTGGATCAAACTTGGTGCATGAGACGCTTCTTTGGAATCAAGTCACTGTCAAGAAAAAATGTCACCTAGCCACCATTGGAGACATCATCATGTGTTGTTGTTTGTGAAGAAAGATTGAACCTCTTGTACCTTTCTTGAACCTGTTGTATTGTGGACTCTTGATTGAACCTCTTGTACCTTTCTAAACAGAGTCACATGAAGGGAGCCACTAGAAATTACTGCGTATATTAAATCTACGCATGTACTGTAAGGGACTACATACATCTCAAGTGAGAATTTTATCTCCAGTGACCATTTGGTAATTTGGTTTAAAATTGGATTTTAAATTTGAAATTGGAGAACAAAATATTCTATCCTCCTGTATTATGTACACGTTTAGTATAAAGAGTTTCTTCTATCTGAGAAAATCATGAGGGAGTGCATAAAGATAGAAACAACTTTGGAATGTAATGTTTGGTGAATTGTTTATTAACTAAGGGGTGGAATCTTTGGTGGGTTGTTTATTCTTGATTTATTCCATATTCAATTACTCTAAACGAGTTCACAGAGCTTTCATGAATAGTTCAAGGCATTGAGTTGGTGGAGTGAATGTGTTGAAAGAAATTTCTTGAGATATTTTGCTTCATTGACTTGGATAATTCAGTATGCCACGGGGATTCAGTGGATGAATTAGGTCAACAACAGGCTATATATATTCAATATAAATCTACATCCTAATGTTGAGTTTTGTGGGCCAAAAGAAGGGAGAATTAGGAACTATCACTCCCATTGTCGTTGATTTCATTGTGGATGTCTCGAGGTTGCAACAAAATGTATCTCCACAATTTGCTTCTACAATTCATCACAAAGGTCACAATTCAATTCATGCTGGCACTTGAGGGCACGTTTGTACTATGGTGTTAGTGCTTGGTGCACTTACCTATGGGAACCTTTGCTTCCAGGTATATGAAGTTCATTCCACAACTTCTCTTTTGTTGTTGAAGAAAAGAGACCATTGGGATGTGATAAGATAATCCTCCATAATCCAAGTCAACAAAAGAGAGACTGCGAGAATAGTTGTTGCCCATAGAGTTGAGGGGACATGAGGATCCCGTGTGTTCTCCATTTGGATTGGAGGTGGTGCCATCACGTATTACTGAAGTGTTGATTGAGCATTGAGGTGTTATAGCGAAGTGAGGTGTACATGTCCATTCTGTAGGACTCACACACCCTTCAATTTGACACAAAAATGAAATTGAGTTGTGATGTTTTTTGCTTGAAGGTGTGAATAGTTATGTCATTTGATTTATTATAATGTGAGTCACACATGTAATTGAAAGTCTATGTAGTGGTCCTAGAGAATATTTAAGTATGTACCTAGCCATTGTATACTCCCCTAACGTGAAAAGTTCATGGTGATCTAAAAACCACTATGTAAACGATGCTTTGTGGTCAAAATCACTTGAGAGTGCACTGTTGAGGGTAATTGAAGAAAATCCACAGCATGGGTATAGGTAATCTGAGAAAACCCGGTGCCTGGTTGAGGGTAATCCAAGAAAACCCATAGCATGGTTATGATTAAGCCAAAAAAACTCAGGTTGATGATGATGTGATGAAGGGGGAGGTATGAGGAAGAATGGTTGAATGAACCATGTAGCTGAAAATGATTCCTAGAGAACTGACAGTTACAATGGTTGATGACCCATGTATTCCCATGGATTTTTGTTTATATGGACGTCAATAATCAGATGTGAAGCAGATGAAGATATGACCACATAGATATTTATATAAGTTTTCATTAAGGGAGAGTGTTGGAATATATAATTCCTACTTATCTAATATGCTTGCTAATGTATTGAGAAGTAAAGTTAATCTCTAAGTGTGAGTTGTGTGATCTTATTCTTAGGAAGTTGTTTGAGAGTGATTTGTGAGATCCATGTTTGATGTATTGTTGAGATATTATCTCAACCTCTCCATTTATATTTGGAATAAGTCTAACTGTAGGAGTTAGTTGTTTACTTGGAGTCCTATAGATTTCAATGGCAATACACTAGTGATGTTTGAATTCTTTTGGTTGTGATTGTCGTCAGCAATTTGCTATGTGGAAACCGAGTAAACTAACTCTAGAGTAAATAGACCCCCTTTTCAAGGATAGTTTGAATTAGAAACTTGGCTACCATAACTCAAAATCATAACTTTACCCGAGGGGTTTTGCCCCATTTTAAACCAACCCAGATGCTCAAAAAATTGATCAAAACTCTGAATTGTCAAGAAATTTAAAAACAAGCTGCAGAAGAACTTGCGAGAAAGATAACTAGGGAGGAAGGATTGCTCCCGAGTTAACCCACTACTGTGGAAACATGTTTTCTTGATTGTTATACGTGCAATGTGATGGTGGAAAACTTTTCAAAAGGGACGATCAATAAGCACCCGACAGTTCCATGTTGTAATATATATCATGGATCCGAGATGCGACTGTATACAAGTGTATACTCTACCGTATTTATTTGCTCGCCTCCCAATAACGGGTGGTTTTTACGTCATTTCCATAGATGGGTTTTTCTTTGCTTCTTCCATGCAGCTGCGAGTCAAGTTCTAACAAGTAACAAAACGGGTTGTGCGTTTGAGCGTCAGCAGCAATCATTGCCTTACTGGAAACTTTTATCTCAAATGTTACATGCAGATTAAAGTACGATTCACCGTGATTAGAGGACCATCCGAAAGGACGATTCACTCTGATTCAAAGGACGGGTAAAATCAACAAAGATAAGGAACACAAAAGTTTTATCAGCTTTTCCAATTATCCAAGTATAATAGTAGAAACATGTGACAATTTTGTACTACACAGTTCAGAGACCTGTTAGATACAATCATTGTAGCGTCTCCGAAGTACAGAAAATCGGAGAGAGAACAAACATTTTCCATACAATAATGCACATTGGGAAACTTAAATTGGACATGTAATTGGTTATAAGTTCTACTACTTCGAGATCTGCAACCTCAAAGACGAGACATCTCTGTTCTTTTTCGGTAAATGGGTTATGTCGAATCTAAAAACTATAGATAAGGAGAAATTCCATGTTGTTGCAAGAAATAAGCAAAACAGAAAAGAAATTAGAGGATACTTAAAAATAGAGAAAGGGATGGCACAAAATCAAAACACACCGGAGTAAAACAGCTAATCTTATATTTTTTTGACGAATAAATCATAATTTTATTGTTATGTCAAAAGGGTATACTTATTGGAAATGGGCACAGTTAATCGTCTTTTAATCATAAATTCCAATCTTATGATTATCAATTGAAGATACATATTCTTGGTCCTCAATAAATGAAATCTCATGTTCATAACTTTATTGCATTTTTTAGAGTCTCATATAACCTGTTTACTTTTTAACATTTAATTAATATGATTAAAAAATTAATGTGTGACCATCTAATTGCCACCTTCAAATAATTAGCAAACTTAATTCTCATTTTCATATTCTCAGTTCATGGATAACCTAATGTGAATTCCGTCCCAACAACAATCAGCAAGATGGATTGAAAATTTTACCAAAAAAAACTTTTAAGCTTTCGCCAGCCACTTTCAACACTGCCTCTTAGTCTATAGTTTTCAGTCCATCCAACTGAGAGGCCCATTCAAATCTCGAGCCCATCTTTGCAACAAATAAACTTGCCATTTAAACTGACCTGGTTAATGCACCAACCATCATTTCAATGCAACCTTGAGAGTTAGGCTTGCATATCTCACCCATATGCTTGCAGGTACCTATCCCCATACTTCATGCACACGTTTGGAAACCACTTATTTCAAAAATACTATTTAAACAAATTGTATTAAACATATTATTAGAAAAGAGTGGTGCTCTACAACAAGGAAACTTGAGAATGCCATGTAGCTTCTTGTACAGAGATAAGGTTTCTCACATTCACCTGCCTAATGCCATTAGGCTTTAATATTGGCATTATGTTTTAGTATTAGCAACAACACATTAGTAAAGTTATATATATATATAGAGAGAGAGTTGTTATTAGTAATGAATGAAATTTTAAAAATATAATTAAATCATATATTTATATAAATGAATTATTATATCACTAAAACTTATACAAATTTTATTATTATTAAAATTTAGATTCATAAAAATATATTAATATTCACATAAATATTATATTATAATATTATATTATATTAGTGTTTCTATTAATTAATATAAATTATATTTTAATTTATACTAATAAAGTTTGTAGAGAACTTTATTATTAATTAATTAATATATATTATATTAATTTATATTAAAGTTTTTATTAATTTATATTAATATAAATTATGTTTTAACTTATATTAATAAAGTTGGTAGAGAACTTTATTATCAACTAATTAATATATATTATATTAATTTATATTAATGTTTGTATTAATTTATATTAATATAAATTATATTTAACTTATACTAATAAAGTAATAAAGTTGGTAGAGAATTTTATTATTATTTAATTAATATAAATTAATAAAAATAGAGAATTTTATTATTATTTAATTAATATATATTATACTAATTTATATTAATGTTTTTATTAATTTATATTAATATAAGTTATGTTTTAACTTATAATTTTTTTTATTATTAATTAATATATATTAATATTAATATAAATATTGTAAATAAAATTTGTAGAGAACTTTATTAATAATCAATAAATATATATTAATATTAATTAAAATATTGTAGTATAATGTTCTAACATTTATAAATTTTTATATGAAATATTTTAAAATAATTAAATCATATATTTAATTGATAATCAATAAATATATATTAATATTAATACAAATATTGTAGTATAATGTTGTGCCATTTATAAATTTTTATATGAAATATCTTTAAATAATTAAATCATATATTTATATGAATAAAATTAGAAAACTTTATTATTAATAAAGTTTAAATTAATAAAAATAGATTAATATTAACCTAAATGCTATATATTTGTATGAATAAAATTAGAAAACTTTATTATTAATAAAGTTTAAATTAATAAAAGTATATTAATATTAACATAAATGTTATATACGATAATATTATATATATTTTTTAACTGAAACGGTTGTAGGATTTATTTAACTGGAAGGAAAGTGGGTCTTTGCCAAGGCGACCCTTATTACAAGGCATATTACTAGCTGCAGCTGCTTTTAGAGGATAGCATTTTCAGTGGATTTGAAAATAACTTTCGTTGTTTACAATTAGGAGCCCTTTCACAAGAGAGCTGCCTTTGTTCGCCATCATATCAGCTTCACTGTTCGACTTTCTCAAGATATGATAAAACTTGCACGAATTGAAGTCTAGTAAGACTCTCTTCAATCTGTCTAGGATTCTGTTTAGGCTGGCATTGTTGAACCGGGTCTCCGTGTTTAGGTTTCTTATTATTACCTCTGAGTCTCCGAAAACTTGTAAATCTTTGACTCCTTTTTCTCTGGCGAGGAGGCAAGCTTTGGTAAGCCCTAACATTTCAGCTTGATTGTTGGATTTATGTCCTAATCCCTAGCAGAAGAAATCTTTTAAAGACCCATCTGGGGAGTATATGACCCCCCCAGCTCCGGCTGCACCTGGGTTTCCTTTAGACGCCCCGTCAAAGAAAATTGTGGTTAAATTTTTAGACCTCCACCATGGCTGGAATTTGTCATCATCAACTCTTATTCGCCATTCCAGATTGGTTGTTTTTGGGAAAGGGAAATGCTTACTCGGAAGTGGGACAAGCAGGCTTAACCACCTCTTTTCCTCCGGCAGTAACAAAGGATCCTCTTTGGCATACTGCTATTGGGCCGCTTCCAGAAGGAAAGATTTAGTTTTTGTCGCTACTTGCAACGGAGTGTGCCGCTCCTCTTTGAATATCGACTGATTGCGAGTCAACCAAAGCTGCCAGCATACATACTTGGGCATCATTGTCCATATTTTGGTCCAGAAAGATTTAGACAGAATACGCTGGGGGTAGATAAGATTCCAAGAGGCAAAAAGTTCTGCAACCAAATTCTGAGATGGAATATTAATCTAGAAATCCTGAAGAAAGAGACACCATACCTCTTTGGCAAATATGCAGTCCATGAACAGGTGCTGAGATGTTTCGAAGTTACTGTTGCAAAGCGCGCATTTGTGAGGCCCCACTATATTCCTTTTCTCCATATTGTCTCCCGTGAGAAGTTTGTTATGCATCAGGGTCCAAAAAAAGAAGTTCACTTTTGGGATGGATAGTTGGTCCCATACTCTTTTCCAAAATGCCAGAGTATGGCTGTTGTTTCTTGGGGCCTGCAGAGCTCTATATCCTGTCGCTGAAGTGTAAACTCCTGTCTGGCCCCATCCCCATCTGTCTTTAGTGGTTATGTTGACTGGGGTAGCATCCTCCAGTAGGTCAACAAGAATGGATTGTTGCTATGATAAACGAGGAGGAACACCATGGAAATCCCAACCTGCCCAGTCCCCTCGGTGATCCCATTTCGAGAGATCATAAAGTCTGGTTACTCCTGCTCTCTCCAGCCAATCTCTGAGGTCTGCAATTTCATCATTTTCTATCAGGGGTTCTCTTCCCATGATGCTATCCTTCCAGATTGACGTGCATTTGCCGTTGCCATGGATTCTGTACACCAAATTTTTGAAAAACTTGCTGCTTTTGCAGCACAATTTCCACATATGTGTACATTTTTCATAGCTGGCAACCTGGAGGTTGCTAAGAGAGATGTTGACCCCATATTTAGCACGCAGAGTAGAACTAACCGGGTGCGTGGGGTCATCAATCAGCATCCACAAGATCTTACCTCCAAGCGCTAAGTTGGCGAGTGACAGGTCCCAAATTTGTAATCCTCCCTCTGTCGTGGGTCTTCTGACGATCTCCCAATTCACCAAATGCAACTTATTGTCATTGTCCTTCCCCCCCTGCCACAAGAATTCTCGGATGAGCTTGGAAATCTGCTCAGTCACCGACCTGGGGGCTAAGAGAAACGCTTCCTGGTAAAGAGGAATCGCAGACAACACCGACTTAATGAGCGTGACTTTGCCGCCCCTTGTTAGCCAAAAGCCTCCCCACACTACAATTTTGTTTTTGATTTTGGAAATGAGGTCACTCCATAACGATCTTTTATTGCCACCTGAGATAATTGGGAGGCCGAGATACTGAATCCTGTCCCAATTTTCGTGACCTTTGAACCCGAGGATGGCGGAGATGCCTAAGAGTTCCTGCTGACTTATATTCCAACTATAAATTTCGCTTTTGCTGTCATTGATTACAGCTCCCGAGGATCTGCAGTAACATTTGAGAACCAAATCGATGGCTCTAGCTATTCTGATGGAGGCTCCTCCGAGTAAAAGAGAATCATCTGCGAAGAGCGCATGGTTTAAGGGTTCTTCCCCAATGGAGGATTTAAGACCCGGTATGTTTCCAGCTGTCCTTTCTACAATAAACTTTCTACTAAGGGAATCCACCATGATTATATACAGGAAGGGAGAAAGAGGGCATCCCTGCCTGATGCCCCTTTGAGTTTGAAAAAAGCTGGTAGGATGTCCATTGACTAAGGGGGCGGCCCATGGTTTTTCAATGCATGCCTTAATCATATGAACAAACTGGGACAAAAAGCCGAAAGAGAGAAGAACTCTGTATAAAAATGAGCGGTTGACTCTATCAAACGCGTTTGCCATGTCCATCTTTATCAACATTCCTTTCTCATTCTGCTATATGTTGTTGTGTACAATCTCCTGTACTTGTATTACATTATCCTGTAAATGCCTGCCTTCCACAAATCCGCCTTGAAAACTGGTAATCATTCCTTTTAGCAGAGGTTTGATCCGGTTTGCAAGAAGCTTTGCCAGGATTTTGTAAGATGCATTACACAATGATATTGGCCTAAATATTGCGAATGATTCAGGGTTGGTGACTTTGGGAATTAATGCCAGATATGTAGAGTTGATTCCTCCACCAACCTTCGCTTTTTTCATGCACCCACTGATCATTTTAAGGAGGTCATCTTTGATAATATGTCAGTAGGACTTGTAAAAGTGGATTGTAAAACCATCAGGCCTAGGAGCCTTGTGTGCCTCCATGGACCATATTACGTTGGTGATTTCTTCCTCAGTAGGTGGATGGCAGAGAGAATCATTATCGTCTGGACTAATGATAGGTGGGATATTGGAGAGTAGATCTGCAGTTTCCTCTTCGTTAATTAGAATGTATTCTCTGTATAAGTTCTTGAAATGGGATTCTGCAGCGGCTTTGACTTGATTGAACCCTTTGCAGACTTGACCATCCCCTGTTTTTATTTCTGCTATGTGATTCCTGGACAACCTCGCTCGATATTGCCGGTGAAAATAGGAGGTGTTCCTGTCCCCAGCCTTCAGCCGGAGACTTCTGGGTTTAAGTCTCCAGTATTCTTCCTCCCTTCGAAAGGATTGGAATGTGGATCACTACGCTTTTACTTCTTTTTCCAGCAGCTCTGTTGTGATATCTTTATTTTCCATATTTGTTTGCAAAGTTTGCAGTGAGTGCACTGCTTCTCTTCTTTGTTCGGAAGGGTTAGGGGCTGGTTTCTTTATCCAGTCCTTCAACACTTGTTTTGTGGCTTTTAGATTTTTTTCCCAGACATAGCTTGGCGATCCCGAGAAAGGCTTGACCCATGCTGATTTTACTGTCTCTAAAAATTCACCTCTGTCAATCCACAATGGGCTAAATCGAAACAGAATGGGGCCCAGTTCTTCTTCTTTTTCCAAGAGGAGCTGTATTGGCTTATGGTCTGAGGTAAGTTTAGGAAAAATTTTGGTGGTGATAATCATTTTGTTCATCATTATGGAACTTTGCACAAGAAAGCGGTCTAAACAGGCAGATATATGGTTCGCACCCACCCTGTTGTTGGACCAAGTGTAAATGCCTTGGATGGGATTGAAGTCTAAGAGATCCCAAAACTGTATAATTTCCTCTACCTTTGCCAGCATGGGGTCTGTGTTATTGGAACCTCCCCTCTTCTCTTTTGCTTTTGTTACAATGTTAAGATCCCCTGCAATGATGATGTTGCTGGGAGAGTTCTTGTCTAAATAAGTCGAGAGTGAGTTCCAACATTCTCGTTTTTCAGCATAAGAAACCGGTACATACAGATTAAAAAGAGAGATGGATAGCTTACTTGAGTTGTGCTTCAGTTCTGTGAAGATCCAGTGCTAAGTCTCGAAGTGCTTGTTCAGATGGAAGATGTCATCGGACCAAAGGGTTGCCAATCCTCTGGAGGTCCCCCTTGAACTGACTGCTTTGCCAACTCTTTTGTTCCACTTTGATCTGCTGATATCTAGAAGGGCTTCCCCTTCTATTTTGGTCTCTTGGAGCATTAGAATATCTGAGGGATCTGCTTTAAAAAGGTCCTTGACTGCTTCTATTTTAGAGGGATTCCCCAGACCTCTACAGTTCCAGGAGGCGAGTTTCATTATTTACTTGATGGGGGGGGGGGNCCTCCCTTGGAAGGTCTTGGTCTGGTATTTCGGCCAATAAAAATTTCTATTATGGACTGGTTGCCTTGTGTCTTGAACCTTTCTGCCTCCTCCTCCCTCTTTTCTTTGCGGGATTTCCTTCCTGCTTTCTTTGAGGGATGCTCAAAGGTTTCATCCTCTGAAGAACCTGAGCTTTCCTCTGGTTTTTTCTTTGCTATTTCTGCGTATGAAGGGTTTGAAGGGTTGCCTTGATTGTCCTCAATTTGTAGCTCTTTCCCTCCCACTTTGATTGAGGGTAGTGTTTCTGCTTGTTCCCCATTCTCTTCTGTTTGTTTTGCATGCTTGTTCTGTACATTTACTGTTCCCTTTTGCCATGCATCCTTTTCTTGTTCGTTACTGTCACTGCTGGGATATACGATCATGTGGCCTTTACCTTTACCTTTTTTTGTGTTTGTGTTTTTCTGAACCAGGGTCCATGATTCCCCATTATGTTTTTCTATCTGTTCCTCTGCTTTCTTCTTGCAATGCTTTGCAAAGTGTTTGTGTCTGTGACAGTGTCTGCATTTAAAAGGTAGTTGCTCATAATCCAGCTCCTATACATGCGGCCACCCAGCTACGGTAAGATTGATTTCTTTCGGGAGCCCCTCTTCTAAGTCTACTTCTACGCAGATTCGAGCGCAGGAGTACCGATCCTTTCTTGCAGCGTGGTCTATGAATTTTCCCAGCGTGTTGCCAATGATCTGGAGGGATTTTTTATTCCAACAGTGGAGAGGTAGATGTGGAAGCCTGACCCATACCGGGACTGCGGAAGGAACATCTTGAGTGGGGTCGAAGTCGGGAGTCCATTTATTTAGGTAAAGTCCCTGAGGACCCATAAAGAATGGCCCGTTTCTGAAGATCAATCCTCTATCTTCAGTGTTCTCGAAGACGAAAAAAAAGAACCCCTTTCCTACAAAGTAGCTTTTGACTCCCTCTTTGATCAGGGGTTTCCAGTTCCTTTGCGTCCATTCTTCCACTGATTTAGGCGAGGGCCAGAGGCCTATAAACTAGCCTATAAGACCTCTCTCGGCTAGGTTCATGGCTGCTTTACAAGTCTCCTCTTTTGGCATAGCCACTGTGGGGATGGAAGCCATTTTCCTTATGAACTTTTGCTGGGACGCTGAGGGAGGCTGCTTAGGACCTGTTGCTACCATATTTCTGAAGGCCTGGACCTCTGGGGGCGGATCGGGATCCCCTGGAGGCTCCATTGGACAATGGGGACGCTGCAGATCGAACAAGCAGGCGTGAAGGCCTCAGGGGTGCGTTGAAGCGACCTGCAAACCTAGCGCAACCGAGATGTTGTGCTCGAATCCTCACTTTATTTGGAGCGAGAGAAGCCGAGCGGAAGCACACGGATCGTGTAAGACACGTGCAAGGATTTTTCCGTTGGGGCTTCAACGGAAAGTTGGAGATCCTATCTGAAGACAGTAAAGTCGAGTTCCGCTGGAGCTTCCCTCGGCTCTGGTTCCATCTCCAGCAAATGCATTCCTAGACCAAATTAAAATTTTAATCCGATAATATTATATTAAGTTATGTTTTTTTTTGTTTGTTAATTTGTGCAGGACCTGCGATTAACCTGTGGCTTGAGAAACTGCGACTCAGGGGCATCTAAGCCGTCAAAATCACCCGGGGATCGCACCCGGCCTGAGCCACACCAACCCTTAACATGGTTGGATTT
>ML778521.1:34201-73581 GCA_009831015.1 Picea engelmannii
TATATTAAGTTATGTTAATGTTTTGTATTAATTTATATAAATATAAAATATGTTTTAATTTATAGAGAACTTTATTATTAATTAATAAAGATATATTAATATTAATATAAATACAATTTGTTAATTAATAAATATATATTAATATAAATATAAATATTATTGTATAATCTTTCAAGAGTTATAATTTTTTTTTTATGAAAAATAAATTATAATATTAAATTTAAAAAATAGTATTATATTATAATATTAATATTTTATGTTAATAATAATATTAAAAACAAAATATTATATTATATTAATATTAATATATTATATTAATTTTTTTCCAAGGAAAAAAGTGTAATTTTATATCATCTTAGCACAAAATTACATTTTGTAGATACATTTTCATAGTGTATTCATATCAGTTTTTTTTTCTATGGATCTGCTTTGTAGCTCATTGAAATCCTTCGTGTTATAGTTGTTGTATTATCGAATCCATTAGGATTTTACAAAATTTGACAAAGTAGTTTTTGTTGTATATGGTTGCCCATTCACAAAAAAGTGTGGAGTAATTTCACATGAAATTTTGCTGAGGATGTTCATGAATATGATCATTTAGGAACTCTGAAATTTTCCAAAGGCCCATGTCCAAGTGTGCACCTTCTTTCGACCATCGGTCGACTCCTTCATTTATTTCCCTATACACATGATGGCAGGTAGTAGAATAAAAAATACTCTATAAGGATTTGATGTCTTCCACTATGTTAGCAAGTCCGATATTTGTGCATCTTTGAGCACCATTTATCCAATTTACGACATTTTTTTTGTCTCCATATATAGTAAACATTTTATAGTTCTTTTCAAGAGAAAAGGAAATGAGTAGTTTGAGGCTCATTAGTTCGGAGAAATTGTTTGTTCATGTCCCAAGACGAGAAGTTAGTGTGAAGTAGTGAGAGTCTGAGAGATATAAAATCCCTCCTCCCCCACATATATTATTTTGGGAAGCTCCGTAAAAAAAACTCCAAGGTTTTGTTTTGTCGATGGAAACCTCCTGAATATTTCTAGTCTTGACTCTCCCGGTAGTAGGTGAGTAAGAGGAGTAGATGGCCATGCTTTTAAGAGCTATAACTTATGATGCTAAATAAACCTCTTTAAAGATGAGTGTGTTTCGTGCAAGCCATACACCCCATATTATCAACAAAGGAAACAATTTTGTAGGCCTTAGTTTCTTTGGTCATCCACCAGTCCTGCCAAGGTTGCTCCATAGTGTGGCTACTCCATAAAAAGTGTAGTTTCAAATGTCTTCAAACTTTTTTCCAGACCTCCTTGATATAGTGACAATCCAAAAAAGGTGGAGAGTAGTTTCTCCTTCCGATTTGCACATAGGACACCTACTAGGGCTAGAAAAGTTTATTTTTTGTAGAATATCCCAAGTTGGTACATTGTTTGTTAAAACACTCCACATAAACAATTTTGAATTTGTCAAACAGTTTATCCTTCAGAGTTTTTTCCACCACCAGGTTGGCTCACTTTGTGATGCAGAAGCATCATAAGCAAGTGAAAAAGTGGAGGAAAGCTGGAAATGCACCAGTGCGTATTTTAAATTTGAAAAGATGAAGCATTAATGTAATATTTGGAAAATATATTTTTCTTTTATAGTTTGGAGATTGTAACACAGATCATGAGGTATTTAATGTATTAAATGTAAAGTAGTTGTAGCTTTTATTTTCGATTTGATAGCTTAGAGCTCTAGGAGGGAAAACTCTAGAAAGCTCCCTCGTATATATTGTATTGTTGATTATTCTCGTTGTAAGAGTGTGTTGGTAGTGATTATGTGATTATTATTTTTATAAGCTGCCTACATAGGGTCTATGGAATTTTATTACTCTTCATGAACTTTTTCTCTAAACGACAGATGCAAATCTTCACATTTTACCTATCATCTATTCATGCTTAGTTTTCAAGATTGAAAGCATGAAAACTTGCAACTATTGTTACTATTCTGTTTTAAAATTTCATTAAAAGAATATGGTTTATTACATAATTATGGTTTCTTGCTATGAGCATGTTGCTCTCCTTGTTTGTGACCCTTTCGATTCTAAGCATGCCTAAGAGATTTGTGGTTATATGAATGAAAGACCCCCACCATTTGATATTAGATTTTTTTTGTATTGATTTTGGTTTGATGTTTGATTATATTTCTTTCATGAAACCTTTGACTATTCGATTTTGTAAACCTTCCTAACTTTGCAATCAAACTTTGATGTGCCACTATGTTTTTTTTGGTCCTGGCATGTACCCAATGCCAAGGTGGCATACGATGTACATGATGCCATTACTCCTTAGCATGGTCTCAGGCTTCACGAATTTGCTCACACGTGTTGTGATTAACACTTTTCCCACCGTTTGAATCATCACAACATGTATTGATAAGGCTCGGGGCTATGGCTCTGTTTTTTTTTTGCAAACCCTACCTGTGTGTTCTATGTTAATTACCCATCCATTAGGCATGGCTCCAGTGGTAAGGGTCGAACCGAATGACGTCCAGACCCTGCTCTCATATGATAACGCTAGGGAAGATTTGGAAAGGAATGGTTGGCATTTGTTCATCAAAAAATTTCAGGGTTTTAACCTTCAGGTCACCCAAGAGTTTGCCTTAACCTCTGATGGTTGTAGGGCAAAGATCGATGATGTGCAATTGGAAGTAATAGAAGAGTTCTTAAGCCAAGACACGGGATTGCCAACAGTTGGTCAAAAATGGTTCAAGAATGTGAATGTGGAGGAGGTCCCTTGGACTTTATTGTTTACCTCATGAAAAATAACCAGTTGTGATCGAGGTATGTCAATTTCATTCTTGAAACCTAGGTGGAATGATTTACTTGTTGTAGTGAAGAAATTCATCACATGTGAGGGACGATTCAGACTTGTTTTCCTATATCATCTACGTCTGCTTATGAGTTTTATTGGTTTTCTGTTGAATATGCCTTACTACCTACTCAAAAGTCTGTATAAAATGGGTAAACGGTTTAGGAAACAGAGGTCAGATTCAAGTCTATTTCATCATGGCCTCATTAAAATCATCCTCATGCACCAGTTACACTCACAAAATGATTGTTAGGATGTGTTCATTACATGAAATGGTTTTCGCAACCATGAGTTGGGACAGGTAGATAAGCCAGTCATTGTGGAAACCCTTGTGAAACCTATGGCCTTTTACCCACCTTTCCAGGATTGTGATTTTTCCCTTAACAACGAACCCTCGAGCTACCCTAAGGTCATTCAACAGGACAGTCGACTGGTTGCACATCCAAAGGATTGTTTTAAAAATGTGAAGAAGCCTATAGGAAAGAAGTTAAAAGGCAGTGTTGATGTCAATTTCAAAAATGAAAGAGTTGGTCGGTTAATTTCTCGATGTGTTCAAAATAAAATGAAACCCCATGCAGACACAATCAACATGATTGAAGTGAGCAAAGATTCATACTCAGAAACTGACAAATTCATGGCTGAAGAGGACCCCGTGTCATTCGGGCTATACCCTGACTGACCCTATGACTATGTTAATAATTTGCCTCCTTGTCTAAAGGACAACACAGAATTTCCTAGTGTCCAACTCTATGATAAATCTACCATTGGCATGGAGGATTCTCCAACCCATAATGTTTTTCATGCTAATGCAAATTCCTTACAGTCACAATGTGATGTGTGTCGATCGTGGATCGATTGGTACTATATCGATGTTCCACTTCTACAGTCACGACTAAAGTCTTTAAGAGACCAAGTTGATATGTTGACAAATGAAAACAACAGACTTGAATCCATTATCCAAGGGAAGGAGAAACTCTTGAAAACTATAGGTCGTGTCATTTTCAAAAACGTAGAGGCAACAACAGCTATCGTTAATTCCAAAATTTCTTGATACTTTTTGATTTCATGATTTGAGGTATGATATTTTTATTTTTTAGCATGACTGTGTCACTCTTAAGTTAGGATATTTGATTTGATTGAATAAAGTATTTTTCTTATTAAGATTAGTCTGTTTTGTTTAATTAATAAAATATGATTGCATTTGCTATTTTAACTAGCTACAGAATCGCAAGATTCTGTAGCTAGTTAAGAAAATTCAAATTGTTTGATTTGATAATTGAAAACATATCTGAGATCTTCTTATTTTCATTTGTTTTCAGGATACAAGGAGCCCATGATTTCTAAGATGATATGATGCACTTTTTGAGATCTCCCAGCCATATCAATTTTGTATTTTGAGTAAACAGATTAGACTGTTAATAGTGTTCTGATATCTAGTGAAATCAGGGTGGTTGCATCCCCCATTATTTTTTGAAACCAATTTCATCTTATCAATAGGAAATAGTTATGTTTCTTGAAACCTATATAAACATATCATTTTGTAAACATTGGATCATCTCGGCCTGGGGCGAGAGTATGGATATTTATATACAGACTTGAATGACACAGAATACATTACAACTTTAGCTTTCTATATCATGTTTTAATTTAAGTTCTTCTTATCTCAATATGATGATAGATGATGATAGCCTTTCGTCTGCATGATTTATTGTTATTTGAGATAATCCTTTTCACGTACTTCCCATATCTCGTGTCTCAGATATAACACATAGTGATCCTCTATTCAATTCAAATTAGGAGATTTATCTTTAATTTCAGTTGAATGTTTACATGCGAGTTCTTACAGGAAGAATTATCTCATCGTAATTACTTGCAAATTATAATATTACTGTGACTGCATCTATTATATGTTCTGTTATTATAATTCAATCTCCAGCATTATCGTTCCTCATTTATTAGGGGCAATCTTAAGATCTGTAGCAGGTTTACTGCATCAGATAAAGGTGGTTGGATATTCAATATCGAATAGACATTGGATGCAATAACCGGTTAGCCTGTTATTTGATTTCACTAGTTTGTTGAATATAGAAGTTTTCTCTATATAAAACGTTTACTACTATGTATTATTTTATGTTTAATTAGGCAGTTTAATTTTTGATTTCATGAGTGCATACATCTAAGAAAACAAACCCAAAAAAGATTAGGTAGTATTTTCATTGTCTTTATTATTATTGCTAAAGTAATCAATCTACATTTGATTTTTACGAGTTTAGATTAAAACTCATGTTTTGTAAAGATTGTATATAAAGTTATTGATTATAATTTCAGTTAAATAAATTGTTCATATATATATATATATATAAATGTACTTATAGATTTTAGTGATTGTTATTTATTAGGTTATTGTTTTTCCTTTAGTTATTTTTTCGCTTTCTTTAAGACTTACATCGGCCAATGGATCCGCAAAACCCGTCAAAGTGAATTAATCCAAATGGCTTGGGTTAATTAGACAACCCCAGACCGGATCCACTCCTCCAGTTGATGAGCGATCAATTTCGCTCGTCAACAAATGGCGCTAGAAGGAGGGCCTGAAAACTATTAATGACACAAGGAGGTCGTAAGACTCCTCCCCCACCTACCCTCTCACATATAGTAACTAGAAGTCATTCAGATGACAACATTGTCCCTCAAACAACAACCACATCAAACGACGATCTACGGATCACAGTTGAACCAGTAACTTCAAATCCCCCAGGTGGTGACATACAAGAGATTGTTCGTCAATCCCTCATAAGAACGCATAGTTCCTTAGCCCGTATCAAACAACCAAGTTGGCCTTTGAACCAACAATTATACTTCTCTGATATCAGAGAGAAAATTGAAGGTATTGACCTTACCTTAAACCCTACGGATCCAGATCATATCCTCACTCCTGCAGCAGGAGGATCTGGTAATTCCACCCTCACCACCCCCTTCATCTCCTTCTTCTTTTGGGGAAGAATCCTCAGATGAAGGCAGTTCCTCATCTCAGCCTTCGACACTACCCACACCTATGGCCAATCTGAACAATCCCGCCAGACCCTGGCTCGACCAAGATGCAGTGGCCATACTTGGGCCTCAACATGCTTTACTTAAACACCGAGAGAAATGACTCCCTAAATTTGACCCAAACTCCAAGCAGATCGCTGAAGATCACATCAAAAAGTTTATGCTAGCCATTAGGCTCCGTAGTGTTGAGCATGAAGACGTAGTCTATAGATTGTTTCTCTACACCTTTGAAGGCAATGCCTCTACCTGGTACTTTTCCCAACAACCCCACACCATCGTGTCATGAGATAAATTTGAGTCTTGTTTCCTTGAGAAGTTCGAAGACGACAAGTCTCTTGAAGTTCGAGTCATGGAGATTTCTAGTTTAAAAATGAACCCCAAAGAAAATATAAAAGACTTTAATCAAAGGTTCCTGACGCTAAAGAACCAAATCCCCATAGATTCGATGCCTGCCGAGAATCTTATTGTCGCATACTACACGAAAGCCTTACATCAAAACATAGCCATTTGGGTGAAGAGGTCCATGAAAGCCACATTGATAGAAGCCTTCAAAGAGGCCAGTCAGATCAAGAAATATATTCTCAGTTTAAAAGACAATACTGGTAATGAGATAGAGACTAGTTCATCCTCCAAGAAGAAAATCGAAATCCTTCCTAGACCTCCCCAAAATAAAGCTCAACCTGAGAGTTCAGATCTAGAAATCTTACAGAAATTCATTAAAAAGTTATCCAATCAAGTTATAGATTTGAAAAGATCAGTTGAAGAGGCTTCTTCGAGCAAGGGCTTTACAAACCCCCTTTTAGGAATCCTTTTCCCGCAAACCGACCTAACTCAAATTATGAAGGCCTAAATCTAGAAAGCCTACAATTTGCTATTCAAACGATCCTAGAAGCACACAATAACTTGATTCCTCCCGAGATTCCTAAAGAAGTACTTGAATAAGAGATAGTAGAAGAAGATGAATCATCTCCGAACATTTTCGGACATTTTTTCGGATAGCATTTTTCAAGCTAATTTCGAAACAATGCATCCTTACAATACCAGGAGCAAGACAACAAATAAGCCTTCTTCTGAAATTGTGACTACTGTGCCTCCAAAATAGTCTAAATCAATTGAGACTAAATAGAATTCAGCAAACCCAAGTTTAGATTATGATTTGATTGAAGATCTAAAAAAGCTTAGGGATAACATTTATGTTTATGAATTATTAAAATTCCCTTTTCTTTTGCAAAAGATATTGTAGAATATTGCGGAGAACAACAAAAATAGCAATCCGAACAACAACAAAAGTGTTCAAAACAACCCCAAAATTCCTTAGAAGGCCTCCGCCAAAACTACATCCGAGCCTCATGATAAAAGAGACCTTCATGTAAACAATGTAACAAATGTAGATAAACTAGTTTCAGAGGCTGCGATTAAAAAACAACAAACTTCTATTGTTAATACTCGCAGAAATGTCTCTCCATTTTTGTTGACTTTTAAAATTTTCAATAGGAATGTACATAACTGTATGGTAGATTCAGGTGTGTCATCTAACGTAATGCCTTGGTTTGTCTGTCAAAAAATTAATGCCGAAGTTCAACCGTCCAGCTTGAAAATTATCCATCTTGATTGAACTAGTGTTAAAGTGATAAACGAATTAAAAAATGTGCTTATAAGATTTTCATCTAATCCTAAAGTCCATCAAGTGATTGATTTCATTGTTGTAGATATCCCAGAAGTATATGGTTTGTTTTTAAGTAGAGATTGGTCAAAAAAATTACATGGCTATTTTGTAACGGATTGGTCTCACTTGTGGCTACCCAAGAATGGAAAGCCTAACAGAATCAAGGTAAATCGTGAACGTTATCTGAAGTTCACGTTAACTGATTTAAATGATCCCAATGAACCATTCACTCCTTCTGCCAATTTGCCTGAAATACAGGGGATGGACACTTTTTTCGGCAATTTCATGGCCGAAACTTCTACCATCATTGACCTGGAACAACAATATGAAATTATGACATGCACAGAGTCAATAGCCTCCTCTCGGTGGTCACATGCACCTGACGAAAATCAAATATGGTCTCTCTACTTCGATGGGTCAAAATCTAAGGAAGGAGCTGGTGCAGGGTGTGTGCTCATTGATCCAGCAAGTAACAAGACTTTGATTGCTTGTCGGTTAGAATTCGAATGTACAAACAACACGGCCGAATATGAGGCACTCCTGCAAGGTATCAGAAAAGCACTAGATTTAAACATTCAAAATTTGACTTTTTTTGGTGATTCAGAAATAGTGGTTTGACAGGTAAAAAATTCTATCCACTGCTTATCTCCTGACCTAAAAATCTATCAGATTGAGTTATGGAATTTGATGAACAATTTTTCTTCATTTAACATAAATTCTATTCCTAGATTGAATAATTATGAAGCTGATTTGTTAGCTAACGTCGCTTCAAAACTTTTTTCGGCAGAAGGCCTATCTCCGAATGCATTTTCCGTCGAACTGTTGTTTAGACCATCCGTCCCAGACAACATCACGAATTGGAGGGTTTTCGATGACGATCAACAGATCATAAGTTTTCTACATATGGAAGAAACTTTCCAGGGTGCAGTGATCGACGAAGGTACCCATGACGAAACTCTTCGTGACTTTACTGTAATACCAGATTCGAGATCCCCAGAATCTGCATCAGACATGGTAAACTCTCTCTCGAAATCTATGGTTAGGTTATAAAAAATTTATGATCTTCACGATAAGTTCAGAAAATCAGTGAATTGTAAAATGAATAATTCCTCTTTGACACATGAAAAAGTAAATTTGGGAACTAAAGATAACCCACAGTGCATCAATTTAGGGTTTGGGTGTTCTGAGCAAGAAAACGTATCATTTATTAAGTTGGTTAAGGAATTCAAAGATGTTTTTGCCTGGATGTACGACGACCTAAAAACCTTTGATCCTAATATCATACAACACAAGTATCTGGTTCTGAAATATTATCCTTGTTGGATAGTTTTTCCGGGTATAACCAAGTCCTTATGTCTTCCCTAGACCATCTCAAAACTACTTTCCGTACCCCATGGGGCACCTACACTTATAGAAAGATGCCCTTTGGACTCATAAACGTCAGTGCCACTTTTCAGAGAGCGATGGATATCACTTTATGTGGCTTAATCAATCAATATGTAGTAGTTTTCCTAGATGACATCACTGTCTTCTCAAAAAATAAAGGAGATCATCTAGCTCATTTAAGATCTGTTCTACAACGATGTCGTAAGTACGACATTTCTTTAAATCCTAAAAAAATTGTCTTCGCAGTAGAACAAGGTAAACTCCTCGGATTCATTGTATCAAATGAAGGGATGATTATTGACCCTGAAAGGACCCAAGTCATTTCGAAACTCCCTCCTCCCTCGTTAAAAAAGTCCATGCGATCTTTCTTAGGACAGATAAACTTTGTTAGGAGATTCGTCCCCAACTTTTCAGAAATGGTAAGACCATTACAAAACTTAATAAAAAAGTATATACAGTACCATTGGGGACCTTTAGAAATTTTGGCTTTTGATTCAATAAAAAATGCCATAATAGACGCTCCTTCTCTAATGAGCCCTGATTTTTCGCGAGACTTCACCCTCTACACATTTTCCTTTGATCGATCTTACGCTGTTGTGCTAACTCAAAAGAATGCTGAAAACAACGAAGTCCCAATTTCCTTTATGAGCTTAGCCTTCAAGGGGGCATAACTTAATTACCCAACAGTAGATCAACAAGCTTATGCTGTTTTTAAAGCAGTAAAATACTTTCGGTCTTATCTGTTGAAATCTAGGACGAAAATCATTGTCCCTTACATGGCTATCAAAAATTTGTTAGTACAGAAAGAACTAGGAGAAAAAAGGGAAAACCGGGTGACATCCTTACAAGAGTATGACATAGAAATCACCCCATCACAAATTGTAAGATGCCAAGGTTTATGTAATTTGGTCGTCGATTCAGTTGTAGGACAACAAAATGAAACCAATATGTTAAATCCAGATCAGCACTATCAAAATCAAATCTATTGTGCACAAAACATTGTTAGTTTCTGGTACGATGACATCAAATTTTGTCATATACACGGATCATCTCCCCGTCACCTTGATCCCCAAAAAATGAGAGCACTAAGATTAAAATCTTCTTCTTTTCAACTGATTAATGGCATTTTGTTTCGCCAAAATTTTGATGGAATACTTATGCGCTGTCTTGAAAAAGATGAAGCAAAAAATGTCTTATTGGAGTTACATGCAGGGGAAGCTGGTGGGAATTTTGGTGGAGACACCACCGACCATAAAGTATTAAGAGAAGGTTATTACTGGCCTACCCTTTTTAAATACACTCATGCATTATGCCACAAGTGTGTCATTTGTCAAAAGACATCTGGATGGATACAGAAACCAACATTGCCTTTGCGACCAGTTTCGGTAGAATCCCCTTTTCAGTAGTGGGGCCTAGATATTATAGGCCCAATCAATCCGACATTCTCGCAGCAACATAAATACATCATAATAGCCACAGATTATTTCACCAAGTGGTCCGAGGCTGCCCCATTCAAAGTTGTAAATACCAGCCAAGTGATATCCTTTTTGAATTCAAATATCATCACTCGTTTCGGTATTCCTTAATGCTTAGTATTTGACAATGCTTCCTATTTTTTGTCTCTTAAAATGAGTGATTTCACTCTAGAGAAAAGAATTAAATTAAAGTAATTTTCCAGCTATTACCCCCAAGGCAATGGTTTGGTAGAATCAACTAATAAAAATCTGATCAAAATTATCAAGAGAATTGTCTCCGAAAACCATAAAAATTGGCATAACACATTGTTAAACGTAATCTGGGTTCATAGAGTAACTCCTAAAACTGTTGTGGGTAACTCACCTTTCTTTCTCGTTTATGACAGGGAAGTGATTCTTCCACCACATGTCCTTCTTCCATCTCTACAGTTATCACAGAAGGTACAGGAAGAAGATTGTCCCCCCTTGGAGAGTTGAATTAACACTTTGTTAAAGTTAGAGGAAGTAAGGGATCAAGCAAAATGAAAATTGGATCAACATCAACTCATTGTTAAAAATTGGTTTGATTCCAATTCTGCCTCTGACATAAATTTTGAGGTAGGTGACCTTGTCCTAAAATGGGACAAACCTCATGAGGGAAAAGGAGAGCATACTAAGTTTCAGAACTTATGGTTGGTATCATTTTTAATTGCTGAGAAACTGGGTCCGAGTTCCTTCCACTTACAGAATTTAGAGGGACAGCCAGACACCTTCCCGGTGAATGGCCAAGCTCTAAAAAAGCACTTTGCCTGATGATGCTCCCATACACCCTTTGTAAATATTTTCTATTTTGTTTTATTTACTGTTTGTTTTTCTTTTCTAGTTTGTCTTGGTTCTCATTTCTGCTTATCAGTATTTCTTTTGAAACACATATGCCTGCACCACGGGCTAGCTCAAACAAAGAAAACAAAAAAATTTCCCCTCGAAAATGATTGTTGAAAGTTGTTAAAACATCAATTGTTGTATTTCTCTTAAATTGCACCCCTGTTGAAGGTGACTTGTTGTTCGAAAAGCGTTTTCTTGGTTTCAATCTGCAATTGAAAGTATTCATGACCATTTATAAAAATCCTTTTTACGTTGTCCCTGTTCTTTAAGAGAACAACTCAATGATGTCTCCCTGTTTTTGAAAGTCAGTTTTATTAATAAAACTATTTCTAGATCTTGATTAAGGATAGCTAAAAAAAAATTCAAGGTCTCTCACATATCAAGATGTGTTAAAAAAACTAGAATTTTCAGTGTCACCCTGCTCTATTGAATATCTTTATAAACTAATATAAATTTTTAGAGAGCTATGGGAAGTGCTTGTAAACCTACCGAGACACTGAACAAGTCTGCTGGCAGCGGGTAAATGCATGCATGACGCCAATATAACTTTGTCGAGGTACTAAACAGGCCCACTGGCAGCGAAGCAATGTCAGGTAAAAGAAAATTCTCAGATATGGATTTTGTTTTGACCTTAAACATCCTTCGTTCTGATCTGGAATTTCTTGACAGGATACAGATATCAGAGTGGGTTAATTGACATCCCTGTTGAGGCTATAGATGCCTATTGGAAGCAACGGCTCTGTCAACAGTATTGAAGATTTTAACTTTAACATTGTGGCCCTCTTTTGCTAAGATTGTCATCAGTTTTTGTTTCTTTAAAAATAACAGTTGTCTGAAACTGGATTGCATTATAATTATTTGAGATGCTCAAACAACTTTTCGATTGTTTTCGATTTGAAGTTTTTTTTTATTATTCTAACCTGAACTCGTTCATATGACAGAGATAACTGCTTCTCCCAGCATGTCGCCATTGTTGACAGTGATTATGTGATTATTATTTTTATAAGCTGCCTACACAGGGTCTATGAAATTTTATTACTCTTCATGAACTTCTTCTCTAAACGATAGTTGCAAATTGTCACATTTTACCTATCATCTATTCATGTTTAGTTTTCATGATTGAAAGCATGAAAACTCACAACTATCGTTACTATTCTGTTTTAAAATTTCATTAAAATCATATGGTTTATTACAGAATTATGGTTTCTTTCTATGAGCATGTTGCTCTCCTTGTTTGTGACCCTTTCGATTCTAAGCATGCCTAAGAGATTTGTTGTTATATGAATGAAATACCCCCTCCATTTGATATTCGATTTTTTTTGTATTGATTTTGGTTTGATGTTTGATTATATTTCTTTCATGAAACCTTTGACTATTCGATTTTGTAAACCTACCTAACTTTGCAATCAAACTATGATGCACGCACTATGTTTTTTCTGGTCCTGGCATGTACCCAATGCTAAGGTGGCATACGATGTACATGATGCCATTACTCCTTAGCATGGTCTCGGGCTTCACGAATTTTCTCACATGCATTGTGATTAACACTTTGCCCACCGTTTGAATCATCACAGCATGTATTGATAAGGCTCGGGGCTATGGCTCTGTTGCATTTTTGCAAACCATACCTATGTGTTCTGTGTTAATTACCCATCCATTCGGCATGGCTCTAGTGGTAAGGGTCGAACCGAATGACATCCAAACCCTGCTCTCATATGATAACGCTAGGGAATATTTCGAAAGGAATGGTTGGCATTTGTTCATCGAAAAGTTTTAGGGTTTTAACCTTCAGGTTGCCCAAGAGTTTGCCTTAACCTTTGATGGCTATAGGGCAAATATTGGTGATGTGAAATTGGAAGTAATAGAAGCGTTCTTAAGCCAAGCCATGGGATTGCCAACAGTTGGTCAAAAATGGTTCAAGAATGAAAAAGTAGAGGAGGTCCCTTGGAGTTTACTATTTACCTCACGAAAAATAACCAGCTGTGATCAAGGTATGTCAATTTCATTCTTGAAACCTAGGTGGCATGATTTACTTGCTGTAGTGAAGCAATTCATCACATGTGAGGGATAATTCGGGCTTGTTTATCTATATCATCTACGCCTACTTATGAGTTTTATTGGTTTTCTGTTGAATATGCCTTACTACCTACTCAGAAGTCTGTATAAAATGGGCAAACAATTTAGGAAACATATGTCAGATTCAAGTCTATTTCATCATGGCCTCATTAAAATCATCCTCATGCACCAGTTATAGTCACAAAATGATTGTTGGGATGCGTTCATTACACGAAATGGTTTTGGCAACCATGAGTTGGGACAGGTAGATAAGCCGATCATTGTGGAAACCCTTGTGAACCCTATGGCCTCTTCCCCACCTTTCCAGGCTTGTGATTTTCCCCTTAACAACGAACCCTCGAGCTACCCTAAGGTCATTCAATAGGACAATCGACCGGTTTCACATCCAAAGGATTGTTTTAAAACTGTGAATAAGCCTACAGGAAAGAAGTTAAAAGGTAGTGTTGATGTCAATTTCAAAAACAAAAGAGATGGTTGGTTAATTTCTCAATGTGTTCGAAATAAAATGAAACCTCGTGTAGAGACAATCAACACGATTGAAGTGAGTGAATATTCAGACTCAGAAATTGACAAATTTCTGGCTGAAGAGGACCCCATGTCATTCAGGCTATACCTTGACTGACCCTATGACTATGTTAATAATTTGCCTCCTTGTCTAAAGGACAAGCCAAAATTTTCTAGTATCCATCTCTGTGATAAATCTACCATTTGCATGGAGGATTCTCCGACCCATAATGTTGTTCATGCTAATGCAAATTCCTTACAGTCACAATGTGATGTGTGTTGATCATGGATCAATAGGTACTATACCGATGTTCCACTGCTACAGTCACGACTCAAGTCTTTAAGAGACCAAGTTGATATGTTGACAAATGAAAACAACAAACTTGAATCCATTATCCAAGGGAAGGATAAATGCTTGAAAACTATAGGTCATGTCATTTTCAAAAAGGTAGAGGCAGTAACAACTATTGTTAATTCCAAAATTTCTTGATACGTTTTGATTTCATGATTTGAGGTATGATATTTTTAATCTTTAGCATGATTGTGTCACTCTTAAGTTAGAATATCCGATTTGATTGAATAAACTATTTTTCTTATTAAGATTAGTCTGTTTTGTTTAATTAATAAAATATGATTGCATTTGCTATTATAACTAGCTACAGAATCGCAAGATTCTGTAGCCAGTTAAGAAAATTTGAATTGTTTGATTTGATAATTGAAAACATATTTGAGATCTTCTTATTTTCATTTGTTTTCAAGATAATTAAGGAGCCCATGATTTCCAAGATGATATGATGCACTTTTTGAGATCTCCCAGCCATATCAATTTTGTATTTTGAGTAAACAAATTAGACTGTTAATAGTGTTCTGATATCTAGTGAAATCAGGGTGGTTGCATCCCCCATTATTTTTTGAAACCAATTTCATCTTATCAACAGGAAACAATTATGTTTTCTGAAACCTATATAAACATATAATTTTGTAAACATTGGATCATCTCAGCCTGGGGTGAGAGTATGGATATTTATATACAGACTTGAATGAAACAGAATACATTACAGCTTTAGCTTTCTGTATCATGTTTTAATTTAAGTTCTGCTTATCTCAATATGATGATAGATGATTATAGCCTTTCGTCTGCATGATTTATCGTTATTTGAGATAATCCTTTTCACGTACTTCCCATATCTCGTCTCTCAGATATAACACATAGTGATCCTCTATTCAATTTAAATTAGGAGATTTATCTTTAGTTTTAGTTGAATGTTTACATGCGAATTCTTACAGGAAGAATTATCTCATTGTAGTTACTTGCAAATTATAATATTATTGTGACTGCATCTATTATATGTTCTGTTATTATAATTCAATCTCCAGCATTATCATTCCTCATTTATTAGGGGCAATCTCAAGATCTGTAACAGGTTTACTTCATCAGATAAAGGTGTCTAGATATTCAATATCGAACAGACATTGGATGCAATAACAAGTTAGCCTGTTATTTGATTTCGCTAGTTTGTTGAATATAGAAATTTTCTCTATATGAAACGTTTACTACTATCTATTATTTTCTGTTTAATTAGGCAGTTTAATGTTTGATTTCATGAGTGCATACATCTAAGAAAACAAACCCAAAAAAGATTAGGTAGTATTTTCATTGTCTTTATTATTATTGCTAAAGTAATCAATCTACATTTGATTTTTACGAGTTTAGATTAAAACTCATGTTTTGTACAGATTGTATATAAAGTTATTGATTATTATTTCAGCTAAATAAATTGTTCATATATATATTTAAATGTACTTATAGATTATAGTGATTGTTATTTATTAGGTTATTGTTTTTCCTTTAGTTATTTTTTCACTTTCTTTAGGACTTAGATCGGCCAACGGAGCCACAAAACCCGTCGGAGTGAATTAATCCAAATGGCTTGGGTTAATTAGACAACCCTGGACCAGATCCACTCCTCCAGTTAATGAGCGGTCAATTTCACTCGTCAACAAAGTGGTAGAGAAAAATAATAAGAGAGAAGAGAAGAACAAAGATTATAGAAGTTGTATGAGCATATAGTTGTTGCTATAGAACCCATGTACATGAACACTTGAGTTAGTATAAGAATGCTTTGACTCAATTTCATGGTGTTGTGATGAATATTGTTTTCATCTATTTGATGGTATGTTTAAAGTTAATTTCAGTCTTTGTTATGCATTTGTTTCAATGTTGTGTATATGCATGATTTCATGTTGAATGTATGAAGTCTATGAGAGGGAGATTATGAGTTTCAATTATTTCTCTTCTTGAGAATTCCCGCAAGGAGTGCAGTGAAAGTCCACAAAGAGTGCATTAACAAGTTTCTGAGTATTACCTCAGAAAATATCAGGAGAGATGTCATTATTCTTATACCAGCATAAGTGCAAGGATAGAACAGATCTGTGCAAGGTGTGTGCAGGCAGGTTGAAGTCTTAGACTTTTCCAACCCATTGAGTGGTTGAAAGTTTTTTGTCACAAGGAGTGCACAGAGTTGGAGAGTTCAGATAATCAGACATTATCATGAAGTCACAAGGAGTGCGGGTAAACATCCCTTGGAACCCTTAACTTTACAGCCAGAACCAAGCTTAGGAGGGATAGAGACTTGAAGAGTTTGATGGGAAGATGAGTATTGAAGTCACCCCAAGAATTTAAGCTCAGAAGAAGACACCAATTTATTTGGCCAGGAAGTATTGAGGATTGAAAAGACGGTTGATATTCTCAGAGGGAGAATTACTGATTCATTGTGGACCACTGGATCTAGTGGATCAACGGAGAAGTGAAGGCTGAGTGTCTATAAACACTCGCAAGATCAGGAGGAATAATTGTCATTATATTTGGATCAATGAAAGCCGTTGATCTTGTAATTTTGGATTTTTGCATTTCGGGAATTGGAGTGTGGAGAAGGTTGTGACTTGGAGGTCTCGAGTTATGAAATACTGATACATGAAATTATGACATAATCTGGGCTGTCAGATCATGGAGAGCTCGGAGCCATTGATATGAGGAGAAGAAGTCATGAGTTCAGACTTTGGGAGACAATGCAAGAGTCCATCATGAAATCATGAGTAACGAAACCTGAAACACCTTTTCAGGAGAAGACCGTGGTCACACCGGTTGGTCACATGGAGTAGAGGTTCACGCCTAGTGCTTGTTTGCATAGGTGTAAACCCTAGAAGGACCTGTGGTTATATGTGAAAATGTTCCTGTGGGAACTAAAGATCCATTATGTCTCAAGGGAATAGAATGATCCAAGACTTGGAGGTCACACAAAACCTGTTGAGGTAGGGGTGTTGTGTCAGGTGGTATCAAATCTTACAATCATTGTTTTCTATAAGAAAGGGAGACATAAGGCAAGTTGTGATTTGAATGCTACGTGGAAGAGATTTAAACAATGTCGCCAAGAAGACGTCAATAGAGACCAATGCCCGATCCAATTGTGTAAAGGGAAATGAGAGAACTTCGTGCTCGATTGGATGCTATGGAGACAACACAGAGGTGAATAACTGATACTGGAGATATCAGTGAGGCCGAAAGAGAAAATGAGGTTGGAGCCGAAGAAGAAGTTGTAGCCGAATATGCTGCAGAGGAACATCTATTCATAGTTGTTGCAAGAATAGCGGCCATAGAAAAAATGGACATCCCAATGTATGAAGGAAACTCAGACGTTGAGGAGCTTCTAGATTGGTTTAGAGCTCTGGATAAATACTTCGACTATGAGGATATCGAAGAAGATAAGAAAGTAAAACATGATGTCACTAGACTGAAAGGGCATGCAACATTGTGGTGGGATGAACTGCAGGCTGACAGGCATTGCAAAGGCAAGAAAAGACTCAAAAGTTGGGATAGGATGGTCGCCAAGATGAAAGAAAAGTTTATACCCAGAGATTACCAAATCATTTTTTTCGAAGAATGCAGAATTTGAGACAGAAGGGGATGATAGTGAAGGAATACACTAAGGAGTTTTACAGAATCAACATCAAAGCAAGTCATCATGAGAGTGATGATGAAAAAGTCACCAGATACATGAATGGATTGAAATATGAAATTCAAGATGAGATGAGCATGGTGATAATCAGGAATGTAGAAGATGCTTATCAAATTTCTTCAAAGGCAGAAGAGAAATTGGCCCAAAATAAAGGTCAAAAGGGCAGAGGTAGAAGTCATAGCAGAGGCAGAGAAATTGCCTAAGACAGAGTATAGAATCCCAAGGATGAAGAAAAAAAACCTCATAACCACCCAGAAAGAGGAGGAAGTTCACAAGGAAGACAATATGCCGATAGGAACACTTTTCCTCGCGCAAGAGGAAGAGGAAGAGGAAGAGGAAGAGGAAGAGGAAGAGGCAGAGGTGGTGAAATAAAGTGTTTTGTCTGTGAAAAGATCAGACACAAATCTTTTGAATATCACGATAGAAAAAGAGATGGAGGAGGTGAAGCTCACATTTCATAAGCACAAAGGCAAAATGTTGAGGCAGAAGATGCTGAAGGTGGAATATCCTTAATGATGTGGAAAATTCTCTTGAAGCTAGAGAAAGAGATGGAAAATCCAGTCTAGAGGAACAATTTTTTTAGAAATGATTGCAAGACCAAGGATAGGGTATGCAATGTGATAGTGGATAGTGGAAGTACAGACAACCTAGTATCCATAGAAATGGTGGAGAAGCTGGAATTGGAAACAATTTCACATCCAAGCCCATACAAGGTTTCGTGGTTGCAAAAAGGACATCAGGTAACAATCACTAAACAATGTTTAGTTGAATTTAAGATAGGGGGATATGGATATGAGATCTTATGTGATGTTATTCCCATGGATGTCTGTCATCGTTTTTTTGGGAGACCATGGCAATTTGACAAAAATGTTGCTCATGATGGGATAAAGAACACATACACTTTGGAAAAGAATGGTAGGACACATATGTTGCTTCCAATTGAAGACACGAAGGTGAAAGGAGAAACAAGAATCACTATACTTCTCATGAGTGGGAAGGAACTTCTGGATGAAGTAAAAAAGAATGAAGAAATACAATTTTCTGTGGTGAGAAAACCTAGAGTCATCTTAATCAGTACTTCGATGGATTATCTACCGAAGGAAATTCAGGAAATGCTAGAGAATTCTGTTGATATAGTGGTGGATGATTTACCTTATTCATTTTCGCCCATCAGGAGTATAATCCATCGCATTGACCTTATACCAGGAGCTAGTTTACCAAACAAATCAGTGTACAAACTGACACCGCAGGAGAATGAAGAGGTCAAGAAGCAAGTCGAAGATTTGATGGAAAAAGGATTGGTTAGAGAAAGATTGAGTCCATGCGCTGTGCCAAAAATGTTAAGTCCAAAGAAAGATGGTGGATGGAGAATGCGTATAGAATCGAGGACTATAAAAAAAAATCACCATTAGGTGTAGATTTCCCTTACCAGGAATGGATGACTTGATGGATTGCTTGAGTGGAGCATAGTTTTTTTCAAAAATTGATTTGAAAAGTGGATATCATCAGATTCGAATGAGGGAAGGTGATGAATGGAAGACAACATTCAAGACAAATGAAGGATTATATGAATGGCTTGTCATGACATTTGGTTTGATGAATGCGCCAAGTACCTTCATGAGGTCGATGAATGAAGTCATGAAATAATTCACTGGAAATTTTGTAATTGTTTATCTTGATGATATACTAATCTTCTGTAAGGCTGAGGAAGAACATTTGAGACATCTGAATCAAGTGATGAGGAGGTTGCAGCAAGAGAAGTTGTTGATAAATCTGAAGAAGTCATCTTTCATGAGGAAAGAAATCATTTATTTGGGGTTTGTGATCTCTTCGAATGAGTTGAAGATGGATCCTGAGACGGTAAAAGAAATGAAAGAATGGTTGTTTTCAAGGAATATATTTGAAGTAAGAAGATTCCATGGATTAGCCAGTTTTTACAGGAATTTCATCAAAACATTTAGTGGGATTAGTGCATCAATATGGACACAGTCAAGAAAAGACATAAATCTTTTCATTGAACAGAGGAAGTAGAGAAAAGTTTCAAGTTGTTGAAAGACAAGATAATTGGACAACCAGTTTTGGTTCTGCTAGATTTCAACAAAACATTTCAAGTGAGGTGTGACGCAAGTGGATTTGCGATTGGAGCAGTCATAAGTCAAGACAATAGACTAGTTATGTACTTCAGTGAGAAGATGAATGATGTCAAGATGAAATATTCCATGTATGACAAAGAGTTTTATGAAATCATACAGGCACTGAAGAAATGGAGGCATTACTTGGTTCTGAAGGAGTTCGTTTTGTATAGTGACAACCATGCTTTACAATTCATAACCAAAAAAGATAAACTGAACCAAAAACATGCAAAATGGCTTGAATTTATGAAAAACTTTACTTTTGTTATAAAGAACATTTATGGAACTGCTAACAATATTGTTGATGCATTGAGCAGGAAATGTTTGATTGTGCAGGAGTTTGATGTGAAGACCTTAGGTTTTGATAGCCTTAAGGACATGTACAGAGATGATTCAGATTTTAGAGATGCTTATGAAGCATGTGAGAATCCTTTTCTGAGAGACATAAGCCAATGGATTGAACACTTAATTCAGGATGGATTATTATTCAAAGGAAATCAATTGTGTATCTCGAAGAGTTCCATGAGAGAGAATCTTCTAAAAGAAAAACATATTGGAGGATTGGCTAGACATTTCGGCCATGAAAAAATGTTTGCACAACTGAACAATTTATATTATTGGATGAGGAAATATATGAAGAAGTTTGTGAACAAATGTAGAATTTGCTAGCTCGCAAAGGGAAAAAGAAAAAATACATGATTATATCAACCATTTCCAGTACCAGAGAGGTCGTGGGACGTGGTAAGCATGGATTTTGTGTTAGGACTACCGAGGACACATAGAGGTTGTGATTCTATATTCATGGTGGTTGACATATTCTAAAAAATGGAACATTTCATTCTATGTCAGAAAACCAGTGATGCAATGCACATTGCAAACCTAGTTTTCAAAGAAGTTGTTCGACTTCATGGTTTACCCAAGAGTATTGTTTCAGATCGAGACACCAAATTTTTTGGTCATTTCTGGAGAACACTATGGAAGAAGCTGGGGACAAGTTTATCTTTTAGCTCAACATATCACCCTCATATGGATGGACAGGCTGAGGTGGTAAATCGAAGTTTGGGAGACTTGTTGAGGAGTTTAGTAGTTGAATGCCATAGTCAGTGGGATCAGATTCTGTTGCAAGAGGAATTTGCGTATAATGACTCACTTAACCAGAGCACAGGACATAGCCCATTCCAGATAATGTATGGAATGCAACCAAGGGGGGCATCTGAGTTGAGAGACTTAGAGCATAATGAGTTCAGAAGTATTGGAACATAATATTTTGCAACAGAAATGAAATAGCTCCACAGTAAGATCAAAGAACGATTGCAGAGTTCCAACCAGGAATACAAGCATCGAGAAGATTAGCAAAAAAGAGAGATTTAGTTCAAAGTGGGAGATTTGGTATTAGTACATCTGAGGAAAGAACGATTCCCAAGGGAAATGTATCATAAGATGAAAATGAAAAAGATAGGGCCATGTAAAATCATAAGGAAATTTGAGGCAAATTCTTATAATATCAAATTGACAGATGATGTGGGAATATCACCCATATTCAATGTAGAAGATCTGTATCCTTACATAGAAGATGAGCCATATGGGGCAGAGAGCTAGAAGGAAATTCAGTGGGTCAAACATATTCCTATACATGAAAAGCCGCAGATGAAAAATATCATTGATCAGAGAGTTAGCAAAAAGACCCGGAGAAAGACATATTTTGAATACTTAGTAAAATGGAAGGGACACCGAGTTAAATATGCCAGTAGGGAAAGTGAAGAAGAGATCCAGAAACATGGACAGACAATGCAAGAGCTCATGAATAGGAGTCCATGGATTTTTTCAGCTAGAGGAGTATGATGCAGGAGCATCGAAAGCAAACGCAAAGTGGAGGACAACTAGAAATGCACCAATGTGTATTTTGAATATATTTTGAATTTGAAAAGATGAATCATTAATGTAATATCTGGAAAAGATATTTTTCTTTTATAGTTTGAAGATTTTAATGCAAATCGTGAGCGGTTGCTCTCATCTGTCGATTGAAGGCATTTATTGTATTAAATGTAAAGTAGCTGTAGATTTTATTTTCGATTTGATAGCTTAGAGCTGTAGGAGGGAAAACTCTAGAAATTTCCCTCGTATGTATTGTATTGTTTATTTTTCTCATTGTAAGAATTAGAGAAGTAGAGAAAGAGAATATAAGAGAAGAGAAGAACAAAGATTGTAGAAGTTGTATGAGTAGATAGTTGTTGCTATAGAACCCATGTACAAGAACGCTTGAGCTAATATAAGAATGCTTTGACTCAATCTCATGTGCTGTGATGAATATTGTTTGCATCTATTTGATGGTATGTTTACATTTAATTTTAGTCTCTATTATGCATTTGTTTCAATGTTGTGTATATTCATGATTTCATGTTGAATGTATGAAGTCTGTGAGAGGGAGAGTATGAGTTTCAATTGTTTCTCTTCCTGATAATTCCTTCAAGGAGTGCAGTGAAAGTCTGCAAAGAGTGTGTCAACAAGTTTCTGAGTTTTACCTCAGAAAATATTAGGAGAGATATCATTTTTCTTATACTAGCAGAAGTGCAAGGATAGCACAAAGCCATGCAATATGTGCATAGGCAGGTTGAAGTCTTAGACTTTTCCAACCCAGTGAGTGGTTGAAAGGTCTCTGTTGCAAGGAGTACGTAGAGTTGGAAAGTTCAGATAATTAGGTATTATCGTGAAGTCACAAGGAGAGTAGGTAAAAATCCTTTGGAATCCTTGAGTTTGAAGCTAGAACCAAGCTCGGGAGGGATAGAGACTAGAAGAGTTCGAAGGGAAGATGAGGGTTGAAATCACCCAGAGAATTTAAGCTCAGAAGAAGATACCAAGTTATTTGGCCAGGAAGTATTGAGGACTGAATAGACGGTTGATATTCTCAGAGGGATAGCTATTGATTCGTCATGGACCATTGGATCTAGTGGATCATCGGATAAGTGAAGGTTGAGTTTCTATAAACACTCGCAATCTCGGGAGGAACAGTCGTCGTTATATTTGGATCAACGGGAGCGATTGAGCTTGTAATTTTGGATTTCGACATTTCGGGAATTGGAGTGTGGAGAAGGTCGTGACTTGGAGGTCTCGAGTCACAAAATCCCGATACACGAAATTCTAACATAATCTGGGCCATCATATTGTGGCACTAGTACATATTGTAAAAATTTCGACGTTTTATTTGCGGCGTTATGGAAAAAATTGTCCATATTGTCGCAAAATAGAGGAAATTTAAAAAAAAAAAATCATATTGCCCGATAACGTCGGTCTTGCCACGTTGACGTCTCTCTTGCCACGTGGACGTCTCTCTTGCCACGTTAACGTCGCTCTTGCCACGTTTTCCACCAGAATGTCTCTCTTGCCACGTTTGTGACATATACGTCATTCTTGCCACATTTGTGAAGATTGATGTCGCAATTGCGACGTTTTGGAAACTAGGTTTTCCCCTCCAACGGTTACCTTAGTATGTTGACCAAGTCAAAATACTAACTCTCACTTAGTTTTTTTTTACGTCGGAATTGCGACGTTACAAAATCTATAACTATGTTTCATTTGATGGATGTTGCGACAAGTTTGCTATAATAACGACGCTTTGGGGTCATAGTAGTTATTGGTTAGAATGTTTTAGGGTGTGATTTTCATGTCATGAGTTATAGGGGTAAATGATTATAGTGTGTAAAGGGTTAGAATCTATTTGGGACCATCATGAAAATTTTAGTGTCGGAGCATTGAGAACTTGAGAGGTTGGATGCCAAGTGAGTAGTAAAATGGTATCATGAGAAAAGCTTCCTTAAGCCTTAATGGAAACTAGTGTGCTAGTTGCAGGTTTAGAACAAGTGTAGGTTATTAAGATGGTCAATATGATTCAACCGCGTTAAATATGGTCCACTATAGTCAAACATGATGAATTATGCTCAATCATGGTCAACAATGGTCAATAGAGATCAATATCGTCAATAAGGGTGAAGGGTTAGTTGGTTACTAGAGTGAATGTAATAGGAGGGTCATGGGTTAAGGGATTAGTAAGTTACATAGTTAATGGATTAGTGGGTATGTTTAGATGAAGTTAGTGAGTCAAGGGGTTATGAGATGGGTTCAGTGGGATTAAATAGTTAGGAGGTTCATGAGGTCATGCATCAACCATGGTCAATATAGTTAACGATGGTCAAATATGACTAGTGGGTTACTAGGTTCATGGGATTGGGTCAATATATTAAATCATGATTGTGTTCGGACTCAAATGGGTTAATGCCAACCATAGTGTATTATAGGATTAGCATGTTCAGGGTCGTAATGTGTTAGGTGTGATTGCATCGGGGATCATAGTGTATTAAGGGGTTGTTGTGTTCATGGTCACAATGTTATGGGGATAGTGCATCTCTCTTGCCACATTTGTGACATATACGTCATTCTTTCCACATTTGTGAAGATTTATGTTGCAATTGCGACGTTTTGAATGGTATTGCTCTGCGACCAATGTTTTACCCAACATGAATGAATTTTTACTACTTCAAATTTTACTCAATCTATTGTCCAAAATACTCAACATCATCAAAATTTAATTCAACCCTACTTAGACAACCAAATATGCAATGTTTGTCTTCATGTATGATATTATTTGAGAAGTGTTGTAATAGCAAGGTACATTACATATTTTAGTGAATGCAATGTTTTCATTGTAGAGTAAACTTGACACTTTCAATAATCTTATGATAGTTGATAAATAATATATGCAAGAATTATTTCAACCATTGGTATAAATATTCTTTGATTCATTATTATCAAACATTATTATTATTCCAATGAGATGATGGTAAAATTAATTAATGTCTTGAATGTAGACAATTGCAGGAAATCAGAACATGACTTATGAAAGCATAGGAATTCACCATAACAAAGACAAGAAGTAAAATTTTTGACAACATCAAACCTAAAATGGACATAGATGTAACAATGAAAAAAGGATGAAGTACTTATGCATGAACAACGATCAGATGTGCAGCCAAAAATGATGAGTAGGTAGTCAAGGCTGGAACTGCTTCAGGGTTCAATTGTCATGTCTTGGGTCAAAGGGGTTGGGATTATAGTGTGTAAGGGGATAAAGGGGTGACTATGTATACTTACATAATGTGTTTGAGACCATAATGGGGGTTGAACAATCGAATTCATGATGACACATGGCATCATAGAACTTTTTAATATAGATGAACACATTGAGATAAATTGAGAGTAAAGTACATTGTTAAGTAACAAATATTAGATTTTTTATTGATGCCTTTAGGCATAAAGCACTTAAGAGAGATCAAGAATATCACAAGACGATGATTGACAAATGAGAGTTATGGTGTATTTATACACAACTCAAGTAGGTTGCTACCCCTATGAGGGGTTGATGAGCCTATGTGTACAAGTTTGACTAGGTTGGACTTAACCAATCCATAGTATTATAATAAATGATAATAATTGATTAAAGGATGGTCTTATCTATGATCACAAATAAACTAACGATACATATGATTTTTTCATGGGCACATGTGAATATTACACCAATAATTCTAACACCTCTTCTTAATTTGAACTGGGGCCATATAGGGAAATCATTATATCACAATATTTGTATTCCATCCTCAATGAAGAACAAGGGTATTACCCCCGTGAAATCCACATGGCTCCCTCAAAAATCCACTAGATTCCTCAACAATATAAATCATGCTCTAGAGTGACTTGAGGGAAATATCTTGGTATTTTGCAGGAATGTCAACCACTTAAGTAATAATAGTTTGAGGTGGAGTTAGAAAACTCCCTTGATAACTCTTGGGACCAATAAGAAACTTAGTTGCATAAATAATGGTGGAGATATCCCACTTAGGTAGAGGATTTGGGTAAGACAGATGGAGAGTAACTAGTAGACGGGCCTCCCAAGAAGTCATCATCATCATCACCATCATGGTCATCATCATTGATTTTCTCATTGGATGGAGGATTGAAAGGAGCATTCTAAGAATAAACAATGATTGGTATGAGGCTACATGAATCATCAATATCATTATCCCCAATTGTTTTTCCAGACACTATAGATGGAGTGCTCGAAGGAGCTTGCTAAGAAGTAGAAACATTACACTATGAAGGTGAGAGATACATGAACACATGGAATAATTCATACAAAGGAAGACATGCATCGTAATATGAGGTGGCACAATCCATGAAATCACATCGAGAATCATTTGAAAGGAGTATTGGGAGAGATCCTAGTAGACAGTGAGTAGGAACTCATGAAAGGGTGCCTCTCTATATTCAACGACCCTATGAGTGGTGGAATCATAAAGGAAATAACCCTAAAAAAATTTGTTGCAGTGAATCATAGCATTGTAGTATGAGTTTGGAGATGTTGATGTGTTTCACCTTCGTTAAGAGCATTAGTCCATGCACTAGATCCAAAACTTTTGAAATTTGAAATAGATCGAAGGTTTGTTTCCATAACATTTTTCACAGGGAGTTGTACATGTGAAAGCATGAGTATGTGTTGTATTGATTATATGAACTATGCAAACAATTCCCTCTCCCTAGAATGTAAGATTCATTTTCTTGGAGTGAAGCATACAGTGAGCCATCTCCATAATAGCCTTATTCTTATGTTCTATTACATTTTGTTGTGGAGTGTATGGAATAGTTATTTGGTAAGAGATTCCCTGAGTTATGAGAAATGAGTGGAAAGAATTGCTAATATATTCACTTCCACCATCAATCCCAAGACAATAGATATTCTAGATGCTTTGATTTTCCACGAGAGTTAGAATTCCCTAAAATATCCAAACACCTCATCTTTATATTTAACGGTGTATACCCAAAGAAAGTAGGAAAATCCTCAATGAAGGTGAGAAAATACTTTCCTCCCCCATTAGAAGGTGTAAGCCACATGCCCATGAATATCACTATGAATCAGTACAATGGGTCGAGAAGCTTGCCTCGCTTTGTTTTTAGGAAAGGACTCTTGATTATGCTTCCTCAATAAACACCCATCACAAACACCATTGGATGGTTCAATCCATGGAATTTCAGCAACCATATGTATTCAACTCTTGTGTCACAAAGATCCATATTTTTTGGGATGGACACTTTGATTCCATAACATGATGGTGTCATTGACATTGGCTACCATATCAACACACTTGTTTCTATTTGAGGAAAGATTATTTCCCACTATGCACATATGAAAAATTCATCATGATATCCTGAGGTAACCACCTCGAAACTATCAATCATGTCTTTTACAACACATTGATCTACATAGAAAATTTCAAGGGTGAAATTTCGCCCATGGGAGAAATTAGAAGGCTTAAAATTTTGACTAGGAGAATTTTTTCCATAGAGGGGCCTGAGGGGTTTCATTATACATAGCCCCAAATTTATTTTAAAAAACTTATCTCTAAAACCCTTCACCCATGGGTATTTGGGAGAGGAGAGCAGAGAAATGGATTTCACCTTCTAAAATTCGAACCATATATTTCCATTCGCCCCCATTTTCTATTATTGGCAATTATTGGGAGGTATTTTTCCCAATTTCTTTTTAATGGCCATTATCCAGAGGTATTTCACCCCAATTTTCTATTGTTTGTAATTAAATCAGAAAGATCAGATACTGGTGTAGATAAATATCAAGAGCTAGCTTCAACAAAAGATTCCCTAGATGCGGGATAGAAGCTTATAACATCTTTTCCATTTTGAAAGTGTTTGAGAATAAATATAATATGCCAGTATTCCTATTTCAAATATAGATAAAGATCCACTATATCGTGATCAATATCCACCTTGCTCAAATACAGATCAAATTTTCAAACCAATTGAAGTGGAGTGGATCTATTTGCACATGTTCCCAGAAGACCAGTTCCAACATAAGCTGGTAATACCAAAAGAGAGAAAGTGGTAGCATGCTAATTTTCGCCCCAATTTTATATTAATGACAAGTTTCTTATATTTAAAACCAATGATTTTCACTTTTATAATTAGCATGTCCTTACTTGGGGTGGTACTAATTATTTTTTTAGTAATGCATACAAATGCTTCAAGGAAATTAGATAGATGGTAAACCCTTTGCAATTAGTAAGATGGTAGACCCTTTGCTTTAAGGTTGCTATGGAAGATGGAAAACCCTTTGCTATGAATTTCATGTAATGCATGATGGGATTTCATTCAGTCACCTTAGGTGCTGGGCCTAATGCCATATTTTCCATGTTTGCATTTTAAAAATTGAAATCCATGAAACTGACAATTGATATTTTACCCAATAGACAAGTATGAGATTTATGATGCACTTCGATGACTGGCATATTCACTTCTTTGTGTGCTCTCTGCTTCAGTCAAGACATCAAATTCAATGTGGATACCATTCTTCTCTGTTTGGATACCTGGTAGCTACTCTGACATAGAATGTTGACAGTGTACACAACCTCAAAAGAAAGTTGAAACTATCTAGATTCCCAAAAATATGGTTCATGATACAAGTTTCTTCACCAAACCCAACAATAGCAACCACCAAATCCTTATGGATTCAAGGTGTAAAATGAATCTCATGGAAAGAGATAGTTCTTCTCTTCTTGCAAAACTTTCAAGACCGTGAAATACAATTAAATTTATTGATAGATTCATGGAAAAACTTTTGACAATTAAGATGCAAATATGCTATTTTAAAGGAAGGAATTGTGTCTACCCACTTATTTCAAACATCAATAAATCAAGAGTAGTATCTATATCAATTCATGGGAAACCATGAAAAATACAATATAGCAAGATTAGAGATTGGGATTACATCTACCAGTGGGAAAGACAAACTCCTATTGACCTATAGGTTGTGGAAAATGGAGATATTTTTTCATACATAGACTGGAATGAATATTTGAAGAACGGGTCAAAATTTTCAACCTACATGGTTTCTCACGGAGATTTAATCAAACTATGGTAGATTAATAAAGGAAATGGTGCTTTTAATGGGCCCAAGATAGAAACCATTGTTTTGATTCTTTGAAAAGGAGACTTTAGTGTTCAAAAATTCATCTTGATTTTTAGCTTTCCATTCAATTTTATTTATATTACTCTATTGAATATGAAGAAAGAAGGGAAATGTATGTCATGATACAATAGATAATATTTGGTTATGTAAAACACTTGATTGCAATACTCCATGAGCATGATGCAAGAAAATGGAGTTTTTGGCTCAGTCCTAGGAAGATTTAAATATTCAAACAGAGGTTTGGAAAGAACAACTAGCACAATGCCACTGTCTTCTGAGATGGCCATGTCCCTATAAATTGACCGATTAGTCCCCTATCTACTAGAGCCAATGCTTTCTTTATGGAGATGGATGGTGGGATGATAACCTTGGGAATTTCTTCTAGTTTTTTGACAAATCTGGATTGCTACACCTTGGAGGATTTCACAGAGATCGCTACCATAGCGTTAAAGGCATGTGCTTCTTCATTATGAGGGGGTGCATGCCCTCTCCCATTGCTATCCATCATCCCAAAAATTAGATCTAGGGTTTGGTTAGGGTTTCAATGTAGAGCACATATTTTTCCCTATTCGATCGCTTATTGAACCTAGATAGTTTTTATGTTTCAAGAGAAAATAAGTTCCTTGTGGAAAGGACATGCCTTGAATTTGTTACTTGCATGTTATTTGGAGTATTGGGCATTGTGAAATGCAATCCCGTGGATGTTGAATCTTAAAGGTCATGAATTTTATAGCTGCAAATACTCATCAAATTACATTCTCCAAGGTTTTCATATTAAATGGAGTTTATTCTCCACGAGGATTCTCATTAAAAATATTTATATTGTGTGATGAATGATTATGGAATTGATTATATGTGTCTTACTCTGTTGGATGCTTGATAAAAGAAGAAATCCAAGCCATAATATTAATTAGACACTGTTGTTTTTTTTTAATGAAATGCATTGAGTGATTTTGACTTGCATATTAGAAAACATGTCAAGACCATTTAGAATCTCTCCAACATTTAAATACAGTGCAGAGGTAATAGAGATAAAAGAGAAGTTCATGTAAGTAGCACAAGTGGAGAGGAACAACACAAAATCCATGATTGGAGCATCCAAAACCTCTCCAAAATCCAATTGCAATGCAATGGAAAGGTTAGAGGGAGACGATCACTGTGAAGGTTCCAATGCGACTTTCCTTAAACTCTGCTTCTCAAGTTGGTAACACGGGGCATGATCTCCACCCCCGTTTGACACTCTCAGGGGTTTTTGGCTCTCGAGGAAGCTATAAAAAAGTCCACACCATGTCATATTATTTTGTTCATGTTAACTTTAAATCCCATCCTCTTTCATCTTTTGATGTTCTCGTAGCGCAAGTCATAATTTATATTTGTAAAATATGAATTTTACCATTCTCAATGAAAATGAAACCACTATCCACATTTATGTAAGTTAAACATAAAAAAATACTCAACCTTGTAGGAAAGATGCTCAACATTATTTAGGTTTAGGTTACAAGTTCAAAACCAAAGTATATCAAGGTAGTGATGGTGTCAAAGAAGGATAGAACCTTGGGATCCTAAGAATAGTAGTGAGAATGGTAATAGTGATACTAAGAATGGTTTCGAGAAAATTATGACCCTAATAATGAGAGTTTTAAAAAAAGACAAAACTTTGATCATGAAGGTGTTGCGCTCTCTTCACTTGGTTCAAATCCTTGCTGAGACTTTGGCCCATTTTGATAAGGTTATAAGGATAGGCAACACCCATGAGTGGGAACCCCCTCTCGGGTGTGTCTCTAGATGTCTCGATCCTTGCTAAGTCATAAGTTTCCTATTAGACTAGCTTATGGGCTATTGACACTAACCTAGGGTTTATAGTGGGATTCAATGAAATTTAAACTTGATCTTGGTCTAAATAATCGCTTAATCTAAACGTTCAACTTTTTGGAGTTTTTATGAGTATATTTTCTTATCAACTTTTACTGAAATTCGACCAAAAATTGTTGGAACTCCATATTTGAGTGATTGAGTTTGTATAATTCAAATGACCTGAAGGTTTTTCATGGTGTTTAATCCATTTATGAATTAAAAATATACATTTTAAACAACAGAAAATGTAAATTTCACAAAAAAATGTTTTAGGATGAAAATTTTCAAAAAATTGAATGTTTAGAAAACACCCTAAATAATACCTATTTATCAATTTCCCTATACTTAAATAAATAAATAAAAACTTTCATAATAAACCTACCTGTCCATATGGTCTAATTAATCTGAGAACATAGTGCACTGTTAGATACCTCACATCTTTGAACCCATCTTAAACCTCAAAACAACCAACCGAAGTTTGAAAATCTACTCTTCTCAAATTTAAGTGGGAAGGAGGAGAATCACTAGCCAACCCAAATTTGCCTTGGTTTACGAGCCCATAGTCCACTTGCATCAAGGAAAAGAGATCGAATCTTGTCATGTCATTGAAAATGAAGAAGAGAGGACATCAACAACAACTGCCTCTGCAGCCAATGTCGAGCAATGACAACAAGCAAATCCGGTGATCCTCCTCATTAGCCTCTTTGTCGAATCTGGGTCGGCCATCTTCCATAGCCTCCTACATGAAACAGACGTCCATCGAGAAGGACCCCAGGCCCATCAATGATCACAGCTATCAGATGTCATGCATCAGAGCCCTAAACCAATATTTAGAATCTCATCGATTCACTGGAACATTGCTATACTAGAAATGGCTTCCCTCGGGCAAAATCATGAAGGATATCATAAGCGGAGTTGCTTACACTAACAAAAAATTCCGATTCTCTCTCGATGGAAAACCCATCCATCATTTTTTTAAGGTTGTCCACATTCAGTCAATATATAGTGATGCACATGCCCTGTGTTGCAAAAGTGAATCTGAAAGCTCCATTGGACAAGATCTGTTTTCTTGAATGTGGAGTGCCTACAGGTAATATAATTATACAATCTTCTCTTAAATATATACAACTGATATTCTTGCCTGTCAAAATACACAAAATTTCAAAGGTTGATTCATGAGAAAACGAGTGCTCGGCATTGATTTGCAGGATTAGGAGTTGCCTAGAATGGTGGGAAGGTGAAGCCTAATGATTCAGTAGCAATATTTGGATTGGGCACCATTGGCTTGGTTGTAAGTTGTCATGAATATCTCAAGCAGCAACAGTTGTACATATACATGGAGATTTATTCTTGTGCTACAGAGAGTAGTTAGTACTATGTCTTTCTAATTGTCCGCTACTGAATCCTTCCCTGTTCAGGTTGCAGAAGGTGCTCGAATAGTTGGAGCTTCCAAATTCCTTGTTATCGACATCAACCCAGCAAAGGAAGAAACATGTGGGTTGGAAGCCATATACACAACAATAACTTTGTAGACAGAAGATATTTTATTGATAAACTATTTCCCTTTAACGTTTTCACATGGTTATGGAACATGTGCTGAAATTGATAGCTTCCATCTCTTTTCCTAATAGCTAAATGCTTTGGAGTCATTGAGTTCCTTAATCCATTAGATTTTGATAAGCCCATTCAAGAGGTAATCTGTAACATGAGCGTTTGTTCTTTTGGGACAACATCTGCAACAACTTCTTTCTGACAAAGTAAAATGTATTGATGATTGCAGGTGATTAGAGAGATGACTAAAGGAGGAGTATATTCAAGCTACAAATGCGTTGGAAGAGTCGAACTTATGCTTGCCGTGCTTTAATTCTCGCCTGGTTTGATTTTTTGTGTCTTCAATGCTTTGTCTGTACTTCTTATGTTAATTACAACTGTCATTCTTCAATTATCCAACTTATGTAAAGCATTAATTATGTTACCTTCTCTTTCATATCATGTTTACTCGGCATGTATGTTCTTTGCTTTGCAGGCACGGGGAAGAACAATTATATTGGGTTTAGATGAAATGGATAAGAAGTTGAGTTTCAATCCCTTGGAGATTCTCTAAGGTCGGAAGCTAAAACATGTAGCCTTTGTAGGTTTCAAGAATTCTGATATACATAAGCTGGTAGATAAATACATGAGCAACATAAATTATCATTCTTTTATCCCCTACCATCTTTGATTTTATCATTTTCATCGAATGCATTGGAACATGAATTGATAAATCAAAGTGATACTGATTACAGGAATTTGATTTAGACAAGTATATAACTCAGAGAATGGCGTTCTCAGAAATTAAGATATCATAAGCTGGACCCTTTGTGGGGGGAGCTGGGCAAGCTCGAAGATGAAGTCCCATTCATTTTTAGGGTCTACAGATACCCTTTTCAAATAAACAAGAGTGCCATGTATGCCGTCAAAAGTCCCCATTCATAGCCCACACTTCTGGTTGCCCCGACATGGCTCGTCCAACTCTTACGTTACAAAGAATGAGTCCATCATGGAGCTGAGTGGTTTGACAGAGATGCAGGGTTCAAGTTCATGAAAAAGAGCTACCACTATTTTTTGCAGGGTGACGATGAAACCATGGAGTCCCTTGACCAGGAATTTTTATTGTTGATGAAAGAGGAATGAGTCGCGACCACCCAGAGAACGACCACTGTATAAGTGCATATAATTGAGTTGGAAGAGAAGGTCGAGGACTTGAAAATAGGGCCCTCTGCCATTGAAACCCTCGAAAGGAATAAAGTTGAGTTGGCCAATGATGTGTCATAATTTCATTCCATCGTCAATAACTTTTCATCCAAGAAAGAGGACCTGGAGAGGTGCTTGGGCGAGAGGAAGTAGGATTTGGAGGCCAAGAACAGTGAGTTCAAGAGATTGACCAAGGAGAATGAGTCCCTAAAGCAATAGATTGAGTCACATCATGTGAATATCTGGGATTATGAGAAGATGAGCAAAGAGTGCCATGCCATTGAGCTCGACATTCAAGCTGCCTAGGATTCAAGGAATGAGTGAGAGGAGAAGGCTTGGGATGTTGAGGTCTCTACGAGCAAGAAATTGAAAGAGCTCGAAGCTGCAATTGATCACTACAACCAAGAAATCATCAGGTATTCGAGTCCATTTGGTTTTATGTTATTGTTGCATTCCTGAGTCAACCGTATTATGCATTTTAATTCAAAATGGTGGCATGTTAAATTTGTCTTGGTGAATGCTTTATTAGAGTAATAGTTTCATGTTAACTTTGTCTCCTTGAATAATCTTGAAACCGTAAGGAAGGATTAAGAGTGATCATCCCCTTCCCTTGTTTTATCCATCTTAACTCATTGAAGCATTCAAGGTTTTCCTTAATGGTTAGGAGTGGCTATCCCCTTAAGGATTTTCTTGGCTAGGGTTTAGTTCTAGGGGTTAGAAGTGGCTATCCCCCTAGGGTTTAAAAGATAGTTGTCTTGATCTTGTGCTAGTAGCTCTTGAAGGGATAAGACAATTAGTGTTTATGAGGGGATAAACTCTAGGGTTTTCTCTCCTAGGAGGTTGACCTAGGCTTATGAGGTGATAATCCTATGATAGACTTTCAAGTATTATTTTTCCCTCGGTCTCCATTGAAGCGCTACATTAACTCCATATCCCCAATGAATAGTGCATTGATCTTGAGACCTCCAAGTACTTTCTTCAGTGACCCAAACACATTTTTCTCAGACTTCACTCTCCACATTGAGATTCCTTGCCCTAAGTCCTCGCAATCTTAATTGAGGGAAACCCCCTTCAGTCGGAGGAAATCTGGCTTGAAGTGAAAGAGGGTTGGTGAGGTGACAGGCCCGACCTTCTCTCTAAGTTACGCATGATTTCACTTGAGCTTTCAGACTTTAGCTCAACAATTGCAAGTTCATGTGATAAAACACCCGAGACATATCCTAGTGATCCTAAACCTCATTAGACAAGACCCCCTTTACCATTGGAAGTTAGTCCTCCCCCTGAACCAACCTTGCCTAAGACCGATGATATAGATTTAAATATTGATATGACTAGTATCTTAGCAAAGGTTAATGTACTTGGCTGAAATAATCTTTGCATTAATATGCCTTCCAAGAGAGCTTGACTGAAAAGCTTCATATACATCCTAATAGTATTTTCTATAATGACATCCGACATCACTTTATCCAATTCAACTAAAAAATCATCTTCACCTACATAATTGCCATCCTTTAGAGGCCAAACTGCAACCTCCACCTCTTCAATTGACAAGCTAGAGTTAAGAGACTTCCTTTCCCAATCTATCAAAGTGGACGGGATGACCAATCAGACACTCATCTTTGGCTCAAAGACTATTCCAAAATTTATGGCGAGGACAATATGTTTTGAAAATGACCCTAAAACGCTTCCCATATCTCATCATAGTGGTTGCATATCCTATCATCTAAAAGGTACAATAGTGAAATGCACTTTGAGGAATTCTTTCATTTAAGATCATCAAAGAACTTTAAGGTTCATCTCCAATCTCCACCCAATTAATTCTATCCCTTGTCCTTACTCTAGCTCTACATTCCTCCATTCTTTGTACATTTTTCTCCAAATATGCAATTTATTTTTGAAAAAGGAGGTTAGGTCTAACATAATCAACAAAAACTCTCTCATATTCCAATTGAGCACCTCCCTCTAGTGTTTTCCAAACAATCAATTTAACCACCCTCTTACAAATAAGGTACTCCAAATTTCACCTTCCCACCACATGTTTGGCCAAAAAGGAAACAAACCAAAATAACTTGATGAATGATTTTCCTACATTTAAGGGACTCTAGATGCGAGACATTAAACTTGAAAATGGTTCTCTTTGCCTTGTTCCTACCCTATCAATGTGGAGGTAGACATAGGAAAATGATATGAACCCATCACTGAAGTAATTATCTCCACAATGTATCATGTCTCTAGAGTAAAAGCATAACACACACATGATTAATGGAGAAGGAAACAACAATTTCACTGTAAACCCTATCTAGCCTAGCCACAATCCTTGCTCCTTTTTACATATTGGACCAAGTAAACTGCCCAAATTGAGCTCTAAGTTTTTTCTTCTAATTTAGATAGTATATGTGAAGAGCATGTCTACAAGCATTCCAAGCTTGTCTTTACTCAATGAATGGAGCTTCATTTTCTATCACTTTCCCATGAAGTGAGGCTTCATAAATTCAAATCCACTAGTAGGAGGTCAACAATGATCCACTGCCACAATTGTGTCCTTTCACATAAAGCATTTGTAGCATAGAAAAAGAAAAAGCCAAAACCACAATCTACAAAAATCACATTAATCTGAGCATGCTTGTCATCAGGTCAAAACCTTTATTAAAAGAAAAGGCAAAGTGACCCATAGGGAAATAAAATAGAAAACCCTCTTTTTTTGGTTAAAGTTATTTGTGACTAAAAATAGTAGTCATAAAAATGTAAAAAACTATGACCAAGGTCACCGAACATTAGCTTTTTGGTAAAAGATGGAGAGAGTCAAGTTGTGGCAACAATCAATGATAAGTCTGGGAGACTACAATATCAAATCCAAAGCAGAAGGGTACAAGTGAAGTCCAATATTGTAATATAGATTGACAAGGAATGGAAGGGAAGTGAATTAACATTTACATGATTATTGAACATAACGTGGCTAGTGACAATTGAAGGATTTCCCACAATATCATTAAGCAGACCTTCATACGTTGGAACTTTTAAGTTTATGGATGTATGGATTGTATGTTATATGATGTATGAATATATAGATTTAAAATTTAGGATTGTATGTTATATGATGTATGAATACACAGATTTAAAATTTACTTATTTGAGTTGCAGGTTGGCTAATAAAATATTAAAATTGTTAACAATGGCTTGTTCGATAGTGAAATCAAGGTGTTGTAACTCCACCAAGGTTCAAGTCTCTATAATGGCATGTTCATTCTCATGTGTGTTCTTGTGCTTGTGAAAAATGGGAGGCGCCAAGGGCCAAGGGCTAGTCCTAAGCAGATTTGGTGAGATAGATACCCCCACCCTCATGGTCTCTTAGATTAAGGGTTCTTCCAAAGCATATCAGGATGTTTTTGTCCATTGAATATCCGAAATAGAACACTTTTCATTTGCTCATGCTGACTGGAAGCACTCGGTTAAAGAACAAAAAAAAAACAATTGTACTCTTTTTATATCTTTCGGGGTGTCATCCCCTAAAATTTTGGGCCTCTCTCCAGTCATCCCCAAAACTTGTCCCCCATCGTCGAAACTCAACAAAATATACCTAAAGTGTGATTTTAAGGTGATTTCTTTGTCCATTTCTTTGAAAATAAGCCTCCCAAAAGGTTTAACTACAATATCCACAGCCTCCTTGATGGATTCCCCTAGAAAAGGAAACTCGATCCACAAAGTGCTATGATGCTTAAACATTTCCCAAGGGTCGAAGTCAAATTTCTAATGCAAACATCTGAGCTATTGTCCAAAYCYTGTTCATCACTTTGGCCTTGGCARCTTCTTMARAGTTCATATTRAATGRCAAGTACCCTTGGGATATAAACATAGAGYCAAACATTCCAACTCTTAGGTTYTCACATTTTTGTATACAWTTTTTTRTGTCYBTRAAACAAAKSAYMCATCCCAAGAAAAGRAGGATTCATTHTTKTTTACACATTTTTCARACWRCTTTARCAACACCTACCTYTAACAATCAAATTAKAAGAGGACCATTTTATTATGGTCAAGAATAGAATTGAAAGATTTTATACCTTCAAGGGGTTGTCCTCCTTTAATGTTGTCTTTGGCATTCAAGACATCTTTCAAGGATCATTTTTCAGCACAAGCATTGGTCGTTACCTCTTTCCAGTGGGAGCTTTCACAATTTGAGTTGCTTCAACCTGGAATTTGATATCCCGTCCTCCATCTCTTGTCCTTAGACCTCAACCAACCAACACTTGATTTTTCAATTATGGCTTTCAAATGAATGGCACAAGACTTGAATGCTTTTAAATAGTCAACATATTCTTCTTTCATTAAGAAAAAAACTTGTTGTCACTAACAAATATATTAGATGCACTATCAGGTACATTGTTTACTTCAGCTTGCACTGATTTCAGCTTCATATTCCCCTTTGTAGGTGACAAGGCAGTGGAACCAATGGGTATGAAATCGTCTATCACATGATCAATTTTCTGTGGTTGATAGAAATTAGTGGAAAGGTTTGTTTTTCTAACAGTCTCAACCAACTTAAGAGTTGAAGACACTGGAAAAGGATTCATGTTACAGGAAATGGCCGATGGCGTTTCCAAGTAGTTTGGTAGCCGCTTCCGTGGAAATGTTTAGTTTTGCGAGGTTGTCTAAGCGACCAATAGGGCCATGGATCCCTTAGGTGGAAAAAAATCCCCTCATTAACCACTAATAGACATTTTAAATCTGTCCACATGCTCAATTAACTATCATCACCATTTCACCCACCCCAGTAATTAATGGTAATGTTAAATTCTTAAAGTTACTTAAATTTTTAACATTACCATTAATTGTTTCAGGATGTTTGAGAGTGGTTCCAACCTCATTGGAATTCATATGGAGAAAGTAGAATTTTAGGTCCCATTCAAAATTCAACAGACTTAACAATTTTCAAGATTTCAAGATTGGCAGGATTGCAATGTTTCCAATGGATTCTATCATGTATGAGGATATCAAATTGGCATTTAATCAAGAGCACCAAGCCATCTATGTACCTCAATATACCTCGATGTCCATCAGTTCACATTTTTGGGGTCAGTTGATCTGGTTCTAATAACACTGCTCTCTACAATACAAGGATGTACAAGTGTCATACTAGGGTTTATCCAATCCCCATGATGAAACGTCCTCGAGGCATGATTCTCCTAGGGTTTAATGCTTCTCCTCTAGGAAGGTGCACTCTCTAACAAGATGTTAGCCCAATGCTCCTATTCCATGGTTGTATCCAAGTGTCCTCATACAAGGCATTACTTCTCTAACTATGTGCCACATGTTCTTTCATGTTAATATAGACGTGGTTTTCCTTCTAAAATGTCATTTATGTGTATCATTCTTTTTTTCTTGCAAGATAATGTGTTATTTAAAAAAAACTATATATATATCGCGTTTCCCCCAACATACCCATTTTGGGGTGGTCGTGTTTTTAGACGTTTCCACGTTTCGTGTAACTTAGAAATGACCCAAATTATTACTGCCATGCTTGGATTTTCTTCGATTTGTAGTGGGGATACCACTAACAAACTCTTCTTTCTCTACCTGAGAAAAATATCTTTGGTCAAGGTTGAAGACTGGCCTTGTGCAAGATACCAGATATATAAAATATGCAGAACAGAAACGAAATGCTAGAAATAACAGAATAACAGTGAAATATCCAGCATAATCTTCACAATACACAGAAATGATATACGAAATAGCAACAGAAATAGCACTTGAACA
>ML778521.1:80201-101824 GCA_009831015.1 Picea engelmannii
CTTCTTACATCCGCCTTATTCTATTTTATTGAAAGGTCTTATTAATATTGACCTTTATTACATCCGAATACATTAATCTACCTATGTGCGGGTTAGGACCTTAACACCTTGGAAAACCAAAATAGAACAGTTGTCCAACACATTAGAATTGATCCAGGTTGTTGCACACTCCTTATTCCATAATTGCACTGTTAACAACTTGAAATGGAGGCTTCCCTCAGCTAGTATTCTTCTTCCTGAAAATTTTGTGAAAACACGAGGAAGTTGAAATCTGGTAAACCAGTAGCCCAAACACACTTCACTTGGAAAAAATCGGCCTCTGGACTCAGAAAAAACTGAGTCCTTCCAAAATTTGTAATCCTTTAGTCTCCTTCGAGATTCCTGTTTTAAACGAAAAACAACTTGAAAATTTGGACATGTCTGAAGCCACAATAGCTTCATCTCTGGCCTTGCTTAAAGAGCATTTAAATTTCAAAGTACATAGGCCACATAGTGGGAAGGTCCAAAATCAAAGAAAAAACCAGAGAAAGGAGACAAAAATCCATTCTTATCAAGAAAAATATTCTTCTCTAGTTCGATCCAACCCCTGCTATCAAAAGCCAGGAAAAACACTCCATGACCTCTTCCCATGAGAACTAGGTTATGGTGAGAAGAAGACAAAAAAGCTAAATGCAATGCGGTGGAAAGAAAACAAAAATATCATATGTACAAGATCAAGCCACATCGATATTTTCCACAATTACTTATATTAATGAATCATGATAAGGGGAAAAATCAACTAGGAATATGTTAATATTATGGAATTAGAGACAAAACATAAAGATACAAGAACAAGTCACAAATCAAGAGTTCTAGTATAATTCAATGACTTTGTTGAAGACCTTTTCCCAGAAGCTAGAAAAGTAATACTTACACCAAATATCAATTTAATTACAAATATAAATCTTTCTAGGACTTCTAGTATTGCTAATGTCAAATCACATTTTAATCATAGAGGCTAGCTCCTTTGGGACTCTGTTACTCATGTCAAACTGCATGTGCATTATGAAAGATCATTTTGCTAGCATTGCAAAGGCTACAATCACAAAGGATTAGTAATGAAAATTATCATTCTCCATAAGCAAGTTAAAATGTAATTGAAGAACTGCTTGGAAGAGCACTTATTAGATGCACCAAACAAAATAATTATACCAAGAAGAAACTTAACTATAGAAGTGATTCCTAAGCCAGGCTCACAAATGATTGCAGGTAGTTCTATAAGATTCTTTTGGGATGTAGTAGAGAAAAATATTTTTTTTTACATAAGCTTCAAGTGTTCATTCACAAACACTTGCATTTACTTGATGCAAGGGGCTCAAAGATGCTAAACAAAATCCCATATGTATGGTATTGGTAAGATTAGTTTATGCTTACACTTACCGTGTTGTTAATTAAAGGAAACAAGAATGCATACAACATTTCAAGCTGACAATTCATTACATAGATTAGACACATTGACATCCATTATTGTCAGAAACATGAAGCCAACCACTTGAGCTTAGTAACCCACCAACTTCTTTACACTTGGTCCATTTTGTAGCTTTGTTCTCTTCATTTTTCCATATCTTTGTTGTTAGAGAGTGGAAAAGACTCCTTACATAAGTACCAACTACTGCCAAAAAATCACTGTAAAAGGACAAACAAAGATTCAATGAAATAGTGCTCAATAAACATCATTGAAATGCCTCCAGTCACAGAATATTTAAGTGAGTCAGTAGTAAGTACTTACAAATCTAAACAAGCAGCACACCCACCATTTACATAGTACACATACAAATAGGCATCACAATGGTATCCATTAATGTAATAAAAATTTTGTAGATTCCGCAAACAATGAAAGGAGTTCTTGTAGAAAAGAATGACAGACTGATTGTAGGAGATGACATGCAAGTAAACTGCCCTACAACTTGGGATGCTTGATGCATATTCAATAACCTCCCAGACCAATCTCAAAGCTAGAAAAAGTATGTTCAATGTCAAAACTAAGAAAGAGAAAGTGAAGAGGCTTTGCAATAGAACGAAAATAATAGGCTACAAAACAATTTCAAAGGAAAATTAATTAATTTTCTCAGGACTTACCTATTCCAAGATTTCTATATGGCTTTATAACACCAAGAGTTAGGATATACACAAGTGTTTGATTTGTATTCAATATATCATAACCCAATATATCTTCTGTCTGCAGAATCAGGTAATACAACTTCTCAAATTTCATCCAGCTATCAGAGACCAAAACTTCAGAGTACATTTGATTCTTGCAACGAAGTATACAAAGCAAACTCAATATTGATTGATCAAGAAAAATCTAAAGGCAGTATATAGGATCAGAAAATTTGCACCTCACTTTCTGTTGCCACTACAACACGAGCAATTACAAAGCCAATAGGTTCATCCCCATGAGAATCGGGCTTACTATTGTCAACTTCTTCCCATGATACAATTCCTTGACCATTGACCACATTAAAAAATAACTCTGATTCATACCTGACACGATTATTCTTCACACAAATTATCTTCACCTTAATTATAAAGGGAGTGTGCATGGTTAAAAAGAAACATATACAGTACATTGAAACACATGCTTTAGAACCTTAGATGGATAGTTGATCCAAACCTGATTGGGAATAGAGCTTTATGAATCTCCTTGAGAACTTCCAAATCAGATGGTTGTATAGGCCTATAACCAATGGTTGGAAGATGGTTAATCTTTCTCACACCCAGTCCAAACATTATGCTTATAATTTCTGGAATCCATAGTCCACTCAAGGTATAAAAGAATAAAAGAAGAAATGCAACTGCATTATACAACCCAACAAGTACTAACTTTATAAAACAACTTGAATCATTGAAATACCATGATGCATGTTTATTAAAGGAGAAAAAAACTAGTTGGGTTGATTGAGTGTGAGACATATGAGAAGAGTTCTTGAAATCTAGGAGACATTAGCTTTTGCAGGGGAAACTTTGTAGCCTGATGGCTCTGTAATATAAAAACAACACTCCACTTCTCAATTTTATCCTCACATCATCAACAATTAGCGTGCTCATCCTTAGCTCCATTATAAAATTGATACTTCTGAAGGATCAACTGTCAAATCAACTTAAACAGGTCGACCTTCAGTCCAAGGATTCATTGCTATTATTTTCTACCAAACTGTGTAATCTGAGTGCAACCAAAACCATCATGTTGTTGATGTGTTACCATCCACATGTTGTTGATCCTTGTCTTCTTCTCATTCTTCCTATAGATCCTTTGTCACAGTGCTGATCTGAAGCTAATTATATTCTACTGATTGGGTTCTGATCTTAGATTTATAATTGATCCCTCCAAATCACCATAATTGCCAAATCTTCTCATGCAGAGTTTCCTAGATTTTTCTCAGAAATTGACATCGTGCTAATGTTGGTTTCATGATGTTGCTACAGGTCTGAAAATAGCCAGACAAGGGGTTCCCTTTCAGCTGTTAGACCATGTAAATATCATATGCAACAAACATAACAAGTTCAGATGTTGAGTACATAGCTTAAGAGAGTAAGCATCAGGAAAGCATGCACATCTAGTGTTCAATTTACAAGTCATGCAAATTGTAACCTCTTTTTTGTCCCATATGGTCTATAGTTTGGGTGATAGTTTGATAGTTTAATAAAATCAATCAATATATCTATCTCCGACTGCTTAAGAACTACTTTAGGATCTTCTTCTTTTTTGCAGCAATATCTCTGTAGTTTGACAAGAGTTTTTTCTTTGAATATTCAACTAGTTAGCCCTGGTTCATGGCTTTGCAACCTGTCACAAGATTGATATGAAGTACAAGAAAAGAAAAGAACAAAAAAGGTATTTATTGCAAAATCAAGTTTATCCTTTGGACTTTTCTATGATTTGTTTCATAGATCTTGTGACTTGCTTATTAATTTAATTGTCTTCAATTAAATTAAGTTGCCTCTGAGGCCCAAGAAATGGGAGAAATTTATCCAGAGATCCTTACATGTGAGTAAACTCCACCATTCATATTTATTTACTCAGTTTAGCCAAATCTCAACATACTATACTTGGAATGGATGAACCATTTCTAGATTTCACTTTAAACCAACATTTTTTTCCAGATAGATCATACTATTTGTTTTTTGAATTTTAAGTTCGTTTGACAAACACACCTCAAAGTTGAGGGTTGCACTGCACACCACAAACTTCCTTGGGCTTAGGTGCTAGGTCCAAGGGGTATGTATTCCGTGAAAATTGGCCTCGGCCTTATCCCTTTTTGAGACATGTCATTTGGGTAAGGTAAACCACAAACCCTGGTAGACAACTTAATAGATCTGTGAACCTCACCATTGAACCAAGACCCAGTTGGCCTATTGTTTTTTCTGAACTTACCCTTTCCATTTCAATCTCTTTTCCCTAATAAATATTAGTTGATGTCAGTTGACTAATTTGGATAAGATTTTTCTATTCTCATTCAAAAACCAAAATTATAAAATCTAGTTGAAAATGTTCACGACTTTTACAGTTGTTGGAAAGATGACGCTTGTTAAAGAAGAGTCTAATGGGGCATTCAACACCTATAATGGATCCTTAATTTATAATATTTTTGTATTGTAACTGGGCACTGGCCAACACCATTTCCTTCATGTTTTCACTATTGTTTTCAGTCATTTGAGGTAACCGTTTGTGATTATATGCATGCTTTTTAAAATCTCAATTGTTGTTTTCTAGTGTTCAATTTACAAGTCATGCAAATTGTAACCTCTTTTTAGTCCCATATGGTCTACAGTTTGGGTGATAGTTTGATAGTTTAATAAATTCAATCAATCTATCTATCTCCGACTGCTTAAGAACTACTTTAGGATCTTATTCTTTTTTGCAGCAATATATCTATAGTTTGACAAGATTTTTTGCTTTGAATATTCAACTAGTTAGCCCTGTTTCATGGCTTTGTGACCTGTCACAAGATTGATACGAAGTACGAGAAAAGAAAAGCACAAAAAAGGTATTTATTGCAAAATCAAGTTTATCGTCTGCGCTTTTTTGTGATTTGTTTCATAGATCTTATGACTTGCTTATTAATTTAATTGTCTTCAATTTTTCACCTACTAAGCTTGACTTCTTCAATATGTGGGTGGATGCAGAGACCAAGGGGTTTGAAGGCCACGGGAAACTTTGAGACTGACTCTGACTAGAATTCTAATGTGGCATACACATGTATCAAGATTTCTGTGAATTCCCTTGGCATTATTTGTAGTTCACAGAGAGTGAACTACAAATGATCTTGGTGAGATTCCACCGCTTGTGTGTGTCCTGATTATAGGGTTAAAACTTTGTTCCTATTTTTACAGTAGTACATTTGTTATTTGTGACAAGAAATTTAATTTTAAGCCTGCAATGTTTCAGGTGCTTCTGATTGGAGGCACCTTCTCCATGTACGCAGGTGAAGTACTCCCTGTAAATATGTAGAAATTTGTAGATGCTATACATAATTCAAATATTTGAATATGTATTCCAAACAAGGACAAACCATTTACAATAAATTGATTCTTTCTAAATTTTTCTCCCTACTTATTTTACAAAGAAGCATTGGGTAATTTCTTCAGAGCAACAGTGTTTGAATTGTTTTTTTGTTGACTTGGCAAACACTATGAAATATTATTTTAACTTGGTATTACAAGAGTTTAAACTTAGTGTTTCAAAACTTGGCCCACTTAGACTCAGACTTGGCCGAGTTGACTGAGTTGACCATCTAGGGTATTGATTTGGCCTTCAAACAGGATTGGGGACTGGTTAGGTATTGAACCAGTTGGTTCAGTGTACAAACCGGTTGTTTCAGTACCAAACATGTCCAACTCAGCCGAGTCGATACTAGTTTGTTCCCTACAAGACTTAACACACTTTTGGAGGAAAAAAAACAATTTTTATTTATTTTTAACCTGAACCCTAGATTCTCTCACCCTAAACCCTAAAAGAACACATTATAGAGCCCCCTTGTATATTTGCTTGACACCACTCTCATTGAGTTGTGCTTCTACTAATACTACTAGTGTAGTTACAGATGTCCTCAAGGAGTTCGACGAGTCTGAGGACACTAAGCTAGAGGATGCTCCTATAGCTCATGTTGATTACATCGTTCAAGTCTTTTGATTACCAAAGACCAGTTTTCCCTATCATAGAAGAAGCCAAGGAGGCAGAGCAACCCAAGAGCCTCTGAGTTGTAGGTGCAAATGAGAAACTTTCCACCCCTCCTCAACTAGATACTTAAAGTCCTTTTTAGCTACATTCCCTCTAAGTACAATCTATAAGAGATATAATCTTCCCCAGATATCACTAGGGTTTGATTGTGTCTTTGCTTCATTCCAAACACAAAGGTAGAAATTTGAGACTTGTGTTATTTAGGTCTTAAATATGCTTTTTGATCTTTCTTGATTTCTTTGTTCATAGCATGAAAAAAAAATTTAGTTTCTGTCAGTAACTTGTCCATTCATGGTTATTTCATTATCTTTGGCATGCTTGAAGGCTTGAACTAAAGTTTGTTCAACAAGTCAACAACTTCCTAAAAATAGTATTGTACAAACATCAACTGCCATATTTACTATTTATTTACTGTGTAGTTTGGTTTATACTTTGAACCCTGTGCTCCACACTTTTGGAGGTTCATGTTAATATCTTGCATATTGCTTTGGTCACCTCTGAGGCTCAATTAAGGAGCTCTTAATCATGGATGAATCTCAAAATTTATGTATCTCAAAGGTTGGCATTTTAGTTAAACAAATTTAGTTTCTGTCGGTAACTTGCCCATTCATGTTGATTTGAGTATCTCTAGCATGCTTGAAGGCTTGAACTAAAGTTTGTTCAACAAGTCATCAAGTTCATAAAATAAGAATCATACAAATATCAACAACCATATTACTATTTATTTACTGTGTAGTTTGGTTTGGACTTTTAACCTTTTGCTTCACAATTTTGGAGGTTCATGTTAATATCTTACATATTTCTTTGGTTACCTCTAAGGCTCAAAATTAAGGAGCTTTTAATCATGGACTAAGCTCAAAGGTTGGCATTTTAGTTAAGTTTTATATATCCTCGACACTGTAGGCGATATAAAAGATTTTCTTCATCTGAAGAAAGTGGTTCATGTACTCCATGAGTGTTATGTCAAACCCCTTGGCATACAAAAAAGAAAGGCCTATACATAGCATATAGCGCTTGGCATTGGAACATGGTTTGGTCCAGTTTCATCATTACTCCTATTCTTAAACATTGAGATTTCTTAACCTCAAGGAGAAACTCTGGAAGTGCTTTTCAGGGTAACTAATGTTCTCTTGATATGTGATAACTTGTCTATGTTCGACATTGAAATGACATAATGGTTATGATATTATTAGTTGGTAGGTTTGATTAATTTTGCATGGTTCTACTATGAACGTCATTTAAAGAAGAGGAGATGAACATGCAGTTAGACACAAGTTCATTTTTAAAGTGATTTGTCATGCACAAATTTTGCATACCTCATATTTTAGGTCTTCATGCTTGTGGAGATGATACCAAGAGTAATCTCATTAGGATAGAAGTTGTGACAACATGTTTCATTGGGTAAAAGTTTGAAGGATCTGTTAGACGTGTATGAACTTAATGTCAGTTCATTCACCATAATTGAAAAGAGAGACTATTCATGCATGAAGAATTGTGTTAATGTGGGTTGCAATAGTAATATACGCAATTACTAATTACCCAAACTCAAATGTATGTGTCAAATACAAATTACTTTGGAGATTTGTAATGATATAAGAACATTTCTCAAATTGATCCGCTTTAAAAGGCATGTTTGACAATTGCAAGGCACAAGGTTGTGTTGGCATAGTTGTTCGAGTTAAACATTTTGGGTGTGCATCGTGACAGATATGGTAAAGTTAATGTGGCATTTTATTTTGATAGATGAATGATTGTTAAGGTTAGTAAACTCCCTTGGTATCCAATTCATTAAGGAAGAAAGATGATTCCACTAAATATTTCAATACTGACTCTTATCATAGCCTTTATCCATGTAGTGCCAAGCACAATGCTACTGAAGTTCACGAAAGGTTCTTGATATAATAGTGCTACCAAATTATTGCACTTAGAGAAGCGAGATGCAATATACAACCCCAAGTGGAGTGGGGGTTGCAAGGTGCAATAAAGAGCCCAAGAGAGGTTGCGATGGAGATGATAAATCAACTCATGTATGTGTGTGTCTGTGAATGGGATGCATTGATCAGTGTCATAGATCCATCTAAACCTGGGTCTGATCTATGGTGTGAACTCCAGATATGTAACCTTGAGCTATGCAAGCATGAGATACATATCAGTGCTTGTGCTAGTTCTGTAATTCTAGGCGATAAGTGCAATATTAGTGTCTGAGATATTCCCTTGATCAGAAATAAGGCAAAACGTGTATGGGTAGTTTTTTATATTTATATATATATTGATGTTCATTGAGTAGCAATAGGTAATAAGCAAAGTTCATGTTTTTTTAACATCTTATAAATGGAATGGATTAGTAGTTCCAATATTTCACGTATCCACTGACAACAGATAGTCAAAGGATCAAGCATTGTAGAGAAGTTAGATTAAGGTGGTAAACATAAATAGGCACATGACCTTCTTACAAGAGTTTAATGATTGCCCATATTATAGCTTAGTTTTAGTGTGTTAGCTTAGGCATTAGACTATTTAGAGTAGGCGTGGTGAAAGTAGAGTTTAATTATTGCCCATATTATAGCTTAGTTTTAGTGTGTTAGCTTAGGCATTAGACTATTTAGAGTAGGCGTGGTGAAAGTAGAGTTTAATGATTGCCCATATTATAGCTTAGTTTTAGTGTGTTATCTTAGGCATTAGACTATTTAGAGTAGGCGTGGTGAAATTACACAAACCAGAGGAAAATGTGGTCTCTTTGGAGGATAGCTCATAAGAAAAATGTCTACATGTCCTTTGGGGGTTCTCATGGTCCAAGTGTATGCCCTATTCAATTCATTTAAATGACAAGGGAGAGTGGTTATTACATGTATTTTGTGTTATCATTGGATTGTGATGGTTAGAGTGAGTCACCGTACTCTATAGTTGGGAAGGGAGGTAAAGTCGTCAATTGTTTTTGAGAGGAATTGGGAAAACTAGGGCGAGGGGCGTAGGCCTCTAGATGGATTAAAAATTAGGTGTAGATTTGAGTGTGTAACTTAGGGTTGGAGATTGATTTTAGATGGTGAGTTCTCCTAGGTATTTAACAACAAATAGAAATGAAAACAAAGTGAATAATGGAAATAACAACTAAGCTATGGTTTATTGAACTCTTTTTGTTATGCTGATGGCTTCTTTCAAGGAAAGAAAGAGAGCTTGAAATAGCAGATAATGCAATCTAGTTTATTCATTTTCACTACAAATACAAATCCAAACAATGACCACCAATCATTAGGTTTATTCCCTTTTTGATTTTGGAACTAGCTTTCATTGTTTCTTTAAGTAGGCAAAGCGCCTAACTAGATGTGAGAATAATAAAAAGGTATAGTAGATTGATGAGCACGCATAAAAAGGTCTGGCTTTCACTTTTATCATAAAAAGGTCTAGTAGATTGATGAGCATGCATGGTTTCCCTACTCGATAGATGATAAACCAAAGCCTAACATCTATTATTTTTGGTGGCTTATACTTGTTTGTTTTGCCACATATGAAATATGTCATTCAAAAGTTAAGAACTTAGCCCTCTTTAGAAATAGTCGTGCATTGTGGCCTTCATTTCTGCTATTGACGTCTGCCTTGAGATGTTGAAGGTGCATATCATTGTGTTTTGGATGGTCCTCCATGGTGTTTGAGTTGGGTGTAACAATCATTGTTTATTTTTCTTAACAAGGATTTAGTCATATTTCCCACCATTACCTTATAGCCTACGAGCAAGGCCATAATTCACACTCGACTTCAAGGTCAAGAATGGCAGGTCTGAAAGATGTTGGATCTAGGTGCAATGATCATTATTCCTTTTGCTTGATGAGGATATAGCCATATTGCCACCATTATCATAGCTTATGAGTGAGGTTGAACTTATTTAGTAACTCTTCACAACTCAACTTCACGTTTAAGAATGGTAGGTCTCCTAACTTATTGCATAAACATATCCTTTAGAGTTAATTCCATTGGTAAGTCTATTGGTGACCTCATTCCATGATTGCCTAGTATCCATGAGGGTCATTTCTATGAGCTCTTTAAGTGAAAGTTGCGGGTATTTTGAGTTTGTGGAGATGAGTGGATTCAACTTCCTCCAACAACCCAATGATCACTTATGCATCATCATCAAGTTCCACCATCTTGCATCAACATCTTTAACAACTTATTGTTTTCTTGTGAGTTTCCTTCCACTATCAAGCTATGAAGTTGAAGTTATATTTATATCAATCTTCAAATGTGTTGAATTCTTGTAGTCTATTTAGTTATTGTAAAGGGCATAATGGGATGGATCCCTTTAAGTCATCTAATAGTGATTTCACATTTTTTTAACAAAAATGAATGCTTTTGTTTTGAAAGGGGATTGTGATCAAACCATCTAGTAGAGAAATACAAAATTTATAATGTAAGATTGTTTTAAGGACTTCAAAGTTCTTCAAAATTTCAATAGAATTGCTTCTTGTTTGCACTATTTTTGAAACTGTAGCACTAGAGATAGATACCTTGTCTTGTATATAGCCTTAAATATTGTTCTACTAAATAACTATATTGTAGAGAACCACAAATTTCAAAGATTATTGGGTCTTTTTATCTCTTATACACTCCCAAAATAAAAATCCCAATCTTTACTGCGAGGGAAAGCCTAAGGAAACTATTAAGTGGATCACTAGCTGACACCTATATGACTTACTCCTCCTTTGGGCTTGGAATGACTATTAGGTCTTGATATTGATATTGTATTTTTTTTTTAAATACCTACACAACCATCGCAATTGCGACGCCTTTCACTCTCTTCCCGTCGCTATTGCCACTTCCAAGACATCTCTCTTTCCACCTCCAAGATTGTCGCTCCCATAGCAACCACGTCGGAGCTAGTAATTCCATGTCGTCACTCTTGCCACCTTCCGGACATCATTCTTGCCATGTCCAAGAGTGTTGCTCCCATAGAAACCATGTCGGAGATGATACCTCGTCCCGTTGGTCTTTCCACCTTCAGAACGTCTCTCTTTCCACGCATGAAATGTCTCTCTTGCCACCTTTAAAACATCTCTCTTGCCACCTTAAGAACGCCGCTTTTGACACCTCTGGAACATCTCTCTTGCCACCTTTATAACGTCTCTCTTGCCACCTTCAAAACATCTCTCTTTCCACCTTTGAAACGTCGCTCATGCCACGTCTGAAACGTCGCTCTTGCCACATCTGAAACGTCGCTCTTTCCACGTCTGAAACGTCGCTCTTGCCACGAACTAGACGTCGATCTTACAACGTCAATATGGGGTTGGACAATCCAATTTATGATGACACATGGCATCATATAATGTCGCAATACAGATGAAAAATCTGTCGTTGGAAAAGAGACGTCCTGTGAAATGACGTTTGAGGGGATTCGAGGTTTGTCGTTCTTTCGACAATAGAAAGTGGAAATTACGGCGAACACGTCGTCGGAATTTGACCCAAATGCACTAGTGTGGAGAGCTTAGAGCCATCGATATGAGGAGAAGAATTCATGATTTCAGACTTTAGGAGACATGGTAAGAGTCGCATCACGAACTCATGAGTCATGAAACCTAAAACACCTTTTCGGGAAAAGACTATGGTCACACCGGTTGGTCACATGGAGTAGAGGTTCGCGCCTAGTGCTTGTTTGCATAGGCGTAAACCCTAGAAGGACATGTGGTTATATGTGAAAAGGTTCATGTGGGAACTAAAGAGCCATTACGACTCAAGGGAATATAACGATCCAAGACTAGGAGGTCGTGCAGAACCTGCTAAGGTAGGGATGTTGCATCACTTTGGACTAGTTATCCTTTAAAATATGTATACCCATCCTTTTGTGTATATATTCCTAAGGTCTCATGGTCCCAAATAAGTTAATCCTCTTGATCCTTGAGTCTTACCCGTCTTCTTTTTAGGCCTGAGATGTATCTTTCCAATTATGTTTCATCTTCTTCATCTAATCCAAAATCAACAACCAATTTCCACCCTTGTGACCAAATGGTTGTTTGATCTGGATCGACAAGTTTTTTTAGTGTGTCGTAACCTCAGATTCTCAATTGGTGTATAATCTTGTCTCGGAGGAGGTGTTTAACTTCACTTCCATCCCAAGGATCCACTCACAATATAACATGGTGGTCATTTCCTATATTCTAGGCAAGTACTTCCCCTATGATTGGGAAAGAGTTAACAATTTCCTTCCAAATGACCGAGACTCCTTTCAGTGAATTTTGAGCCCTGCTGATCCATGTCTCCAAAGAATTTGGTTCCATGTATTTTTTTATTACTACTTTTGTCCAAATACTAGTCATACTTATCAGTCACCAGCCTCCTTTTGCTGCCAAAAAATTTGAAAAAATGTAGATGGATTTTAGGCCCCAACCTCCAAGGGCCTTTGGAACAACAATTATTTTCCATCGAACCTAGGGTGTCACAAGTGATTCTTTTTCCTTCTCCAGAGAAATATGAAGGTGAGTTTTTGAGATGCCTCCAGAATTCCTTTTGGGATCCAAGAGAGTGACATCCAATATACTAGGATGGCTTCCAAAAATGACTTGACTAAGACTAATTTGCCAACCCTGGAGAGCCATCTGTGATTCCAGGATAAGAGTATTTTTTCCATTTTTTTTAGAAGCCATTTACAGTCCTATTTCCTATAGTCATTTGGTTTTAATAAAAAACCCAAGTATTTCAAACATTCTTCTAGTTTATTTTCCACAAAGGAAAAATGTTGTCTGAAAATTCCCAGCTCCTCCTCTGTAAGTAAGTTTGTTGTGAGGTAAGACTTCCCTTTATTTATAACCATTTTGGTAGCTTTGGAAAAAAGACTTAAAATGTTTTTCAGAGTCTTCTCTTTAGTTTTGGAGCTCATATTAAAGATAAGTATATCGTCCAAAAAACAAAGATGTGTAACTTGGAGGGAAGGAGATATTTTGATACCAGATAAAGACCATGTTCGTTTTTCTTCTGAAATTTCTCTGTTGAGTCCTTCAACTACTAGGAGAAAAATTACTAGGGAGAGTGGACAACCATGTCTTAAGCCTCATTCTAAGAGAAAAAAAGGGGAGGTTGATCCATTTATAAGAATTGAGAAGGAGACTATAGTAATACAACACATAATCCATCTGACAAAGGAAACTGCAAAACCCAAGTGATTTAGAAGAAGACGTATGTAGAGTCAACTTACTCTGTCATAGGCTTTGGAGAGATCAATTTTTAGTACTACGCTTTTTAGTTTTCTAGATTTTATGTTATGTAGTTCTTCTTGTGCCACCCCTACTGCTTTTTGGATTTATCTACCTTCCAAAAATCTGAATTATTCAATCAAAATTTTATCGGAGAGGATTCTTTTCACTCTTTTTGCTATGATTTTGGAGACAATTTTGTAGATGCAGTTGCAGAGTGAAATTGGACTAAAATCATCCAAGGTATCAGGGTTGTCCTTTTTAGGGATTAAGGCTATGAAGGTGGAATTTAGTCTTAGTGGAATTTTCCCTGTAATTCTAATCTCTTCTACCAAATTTAGGATATCCTGACCTAAGAGGTCAAAAAAACCCAAAATAAATTCAATGGTCCAACCATCTGGTCTTGGACTTTTGTCTTTTTTGAAGATTTTCATTACTTCTTTTAATTCTTCAATAGTAACTTTTACCATCAACATTCTATTATCCTCATCATTGGAAAATCTAGGAAAGTATTGGTCCATACGTACCACTTCTTCTATAGTAGCCTGGTTCTTTGCTCTAAAGAGTTCTTGAAAGTACTTTTTCCCTATTCTTGACATTCATTCAAACATTTTTTCTTGGTTTCAATCTTGATCCTTCAAATTCCAAATGGTATTTGAAAACTTTCTACCTTTTTCATAATCTTGAAAGAATTTTGTGTTCTCATCTCCACCTTTTAGCTAGATAACTCTTCTTTTCAGCCTCCACAATTCTTCATTTCCCTTGAGTAACTTTTTTCTCCTTTCTTCCAGTCTGAGTAGTGTCATCTTGGCTTGTAGAGTAGCATATCTGCCCCCTTCTTCCTCTGAATTTTTTTTTAGTTGGGTTTCCATATTTTTAAGTTCCAGTTCTTCTGCTTGTCTTTTCTAGAAAGCCCATGTCTTTGTTTTTTCTTGTATCCTTTTTAGATTTTCAATAAAGTGAGATGCAGTCGAGAGTGTGATTTCCTGAATAAATGGGATCCATTTTTATCTTACCAAGTTTTTAAAGGATTCATTTGTTAACCATGTCCTTTTGAATTTGGAAGGGCCACCTGGCTTGCTCGACCCTTGTCTTAACTCCAGAAAGATCGGGAAGTGATATAAAATGCATCCAAAACCAATCCATTACTTCAGGTGAACAAGATTTTCCAAGAAAGATTCCATTAATAGAAAATGGTCTAATTTTTTCACTATGTTATCTTGCCCCACTCTGTTATTTCTCCAAGTTGGTTTGAGTTTGACTGGTTCAATATCCAATAAATTGCATTCGGAATTTTTTTGTGTGAAGTAACCCATCAAAGGGTCAACTCTCACATGTGTTCCCCAAACTTCTGAGAGCCCCAAAGAAAATTTTAGGTCCCCTCCTAGGATAACCTGTTGGTCTTTCAAAAAATACTTAGTGAAAATATTATCCCATAAGGTGCCTTTGTTCTGACATGGACCATAGATGTTGATGATGTGAATATTTTCATCCAGCTCTGACAAAAATATTGTTATGCCAAGACCACAATCAAAGCCTTGGGAATTTGTTATTTTGATGGAATGGGTGTTCCATCCAATTTCCATACCTCGAGATCTTCTTATTGCATCCAGGGTTTCAAAGTTCCATCCTAGGAGTAAGGAGATTAATCTAGATTTTATCTCCTCACCTTCTCCCAACATCTCTTGTAACAGTAGAGTATCAGGGTGTTCATAATCGATCACATTTTTAAGGCTGGTCTTTTAAGGGGGGAAACCAGACCCCTGAAATTAAAAGAACAACATTTCATCATGGTCCCTTTCCAAGGGATCACCTTGCCCTAAGAGCCTATTCAATAGAGAGTTGTTTTCCAGCCAATAGATCACTTTTGGATTTTTTTTGTGCCTTCAAAATCAACGATTTTCTCCCCTGCCCATTTTTTCCACAATTAACGACTCAGTGGTGTAATGTTCCCCAAAAATCCCAACTTATTATTTTTTTTAAGTGCTATTATTTATCTTATTAGTTTATCGTGCTTATAACACACTCATATCACAATTGTATAATGCTTTGACAAAGGTCTAGTTGTTTATTATCTCGCCCTTAAACATAATATGATGCATTTTCCTCCTTACTACATCATAAAAAAACGGGGTTTGGACTTAATACTATTAGAATTAATTCACATACCTGTATAAGATAATATTATGGTTGTGTACCATAATCATATTCCGAAGGGTATCATTTAACCTTTGTTTAGCATGACTACAGGATTGTACAAGTCTGTTGGGTGTAAAGTCTAATGATTCAGAGTTAGATCGGAGTGTCTTTGTATACACGTAATCGTGGTGATATACGCCTAGAAATGACATTAGGTAGTTAAGGTTTTTGTTAAGGTATACATTGTTCTTCTTAAAAATGGAATGAAGTTGAAGTGACTAGTTTTCGGATGCAACTTCCTAGTTCGTCCAATAAATATTAAAAGGAAAGAACACACGTAAGGATCAAACCCAATGTCTCAACTGGCTTTCATCCTCATTCATTAATTGGTGATGGGAAAATATAGGGACAAAGTGGTGTATTAAATAGAGTTCTGATTGTTGCATTAAACTCTTTCTGTAGCACCTTTCCTCGACCTCATGTTCGACTTGCGTGCCCATCCATTCTTTTCCACCTTAACCTAAAAACATGGTTATGGTACTTTACATTGTTCCTCTCATTAAACTGGGACAAGTACTCGCATGGCTAGCATTCAACGTTTCTTGGGTTGTAAGATTTGGTGGTAAACCCCTATTGCCAAAGTTTAGTTTTGTCGCCTCTAGTGTTAGACTCAGGCATTTATGGAATTACTTACTCTTTGTGGGAGGGAGTCGTCTATCCACCCTGCTCTTAACCTGGTAAGTTTATTTGAACCCTATTATATGCTTGTGTATTATTAATGTTTAGGTAACTGGCTAAAATATTTAATGGAGTTTATTCTTTGGCGGTCTTCGTTGTTCTGTGAGATTCCCACCTAAGATATTTCAATCTTGGACTAGTTTTCCCTATGTTAGTCGGTTGGATTAGTTAGGGTATGCTCCCCTATGTAAATTTCTTCTACTGTCCTCAAATTTCCTCTAATTGTTCACCAGTTACCAGGTTTGTTTATTAGCTTGCAATAATTTGGAGGTATTACAGATGAAAGAAGTCTTAACCCGTTCTTCTTATATTCGCTAGTGGTAAAAGTTTTCTTCAGGGTTCTATCATTTGGAAGGGAAAAATCTTCATACATGTCCATCTCCATGCCTAGATCTTACTTAGGAGAGCCTGGGATTGCGAATGTCTTCTTGGTCGGTAATTCTGAATTCCTTTCTTATATTTTATTTGTGGAACATGGTTTCCTTCGAAAACCGATCACTCTGGAGCCCCGTTGTGAATTCTATGTCTATTATTCCGCTTCTAGACTCTATACCCTTTTCTTTTAGTGTAAACAAATTCACTAGCCTCCATACAAAGTGGGTTCTAACTATCGAATACGTTTTTTTTTAAGGGGAAAGGAAAGAGGTTCTCTGTGTGTGATGAATTTAAAATCTATGGTTAAATTGACAACATTCATTTTCCTTTCCAACATATTGATTCTGTCTGTGGGCAAAAATTTCTAGAGAGAAATAGTTATGTTTTAGTTTTTGAGAAAGTGTTTTCTTTCACCAAAAGACATTCGAACAGAAATATTCTTTATATCAGTAAGATTGCATGTTGTATCATGATGCTTTTAAGATCTGGTTGTGTCACTCTCTGAATTAGTTTATAAATGGTGTTTCTTCGGGAGTAAGATCTAGATTACTATCTAATGGTGGGGCCATGTTGTATGCAAGGGTACCCATTAGGACTCTATCATCCCATCTCCCCCTTTCGAGCCACCAGACGGAGCTTCAACTACGCCGCAAAAGGAAATGCGACCCCATCCCTCGATTTAAGTACAAACTCTCTTGAATATATATGTGGCAACTTTTATTTCTCTTTCCTCTATTATTGAATCTGTTGTGCGTTTTCTCAAAGATCTTCTTGATTACCACTTTTCTTATGCGGTTATTAATTTTAAATCTCTACATTTTCTTGCAGGGTCTCTTCCTCTCCGAGATTCCCAGTTTTACGAGGGCTTCGGATCCCATAAAAGTTATTCGGTTTCCAAGATAGGGCTTTGTTAAGGTCAGGAGACAACAATGTCTATCTTAGGATTACACTTTTTGAATCTTTAAATTTGGACGAATGATTTAATCTCTGTAATTGGTTTGTTCGTATAAAGGGGAGGAACTTCCATTTTTCCAACACCTGATAGGGTGTTACCTATCATGGCTGGGTACAGATTATTTACTGTTATTTTGATCTTTTGGAACTTTAGACAAGTCAAGCATGATTATACATATATGTCTCCATGGGGATTTCTCTTACTTGTATAGCGCCAAAATAATAATTCCTTGGTTTGGCGAAGTGCTCAACCATATATAAAATTACTTTGGTTATTATTACAGTTCTAGTCTGATATATATATATATATATATATATATATATATATATGCTATGATCATTATTACAATTTAGACTATGGAAGATTTACTTTGAATTTCCGTATGTTCTCTATAAGAATGGATCGACAGTATGAGTTGTTATATTTTCCTTAGATCAATAGATATATTAGACATAGTCGTTATTTGTTAATCGGGTTCTAGATTTGCTTAGATTTCAAATTCACCAAACTTTACGCATCTAGTATTGCATTTGCATAATGATGTTGTATATTGTATATCACATTTGGACAGACATATATAATATTTACCATTCATGTTGCTTCAGTTTTGTTGTACAGATTTCCTAAAATTAGTGTACTTTATATAGGTATATAAATATGTAATTATATATACATGCAACACATATGGTGCATTTTCCTGTATGCATCTTTATGAAAAACCTGTCATGTAGGGGGTGTATATTTTACTTCTGGATTTACTAGTACATGAGTTGAAACTCCTAGTATACTATAACTACCTACAGAAATATGATTATTCATAGAAGACGATATAATTTATTGCAATTGCATCATGCAAAGTATTAGTTTACTCATCAGAAATAAAAGTGTGATTTAACCTAGAGGTTATCCTATTACAGGAGTAATGAAATTCTTCCGTTGATACATCCAATTTCATTAGTATTTACTCAGCATTATGTTCCAACAGAAATAATCCATTCCTAATTGATGAATAGGATGTATTTGATAAGTCTCTAATCACAACAACATTCGACTAGGATTCATTCATAGAAATAAAATAAAAATGCAAAACTATTAGTGATCATAATATTTAACTAAAGATAGAGCAGAATAACTTATCTAAATCAATTTGCAAGAAGACAAAGGGAACAACCATGTTCCTCCCAACCATAGAATGGGATAGCCAAATCTCTTGTTCTATTCACCCCGTAGCCTGACCATGAATCCATGAGGAAAAAATTAGAATTTTCACTTCAACAATGTCTTTCTCTGTCAGTAATCTTCTCCTTGCCTCACACTCAGCAAGTAGTGCTCATAACAGCAAGTGAAAAAATTCCTTTTTCATAGCATACTTGGCAGTGTCTTGCCTCCTCACATATGCTATTTATCAATTTGCCTAGGTCTTTTTTCCCTCCCTTGGAAATTTTCGCAACTTTCTAGATCCCTGATTTTCAGGGTCTGCCAATGGCCAAATCACTAATTTGCCACTTGTGAAAATCATCCTAGAGGTAGTTCCAACATGTTCCCCACTCATGGAGTCATGGTCAGCTAAATTTAACATGGTTGTTCCATTTGTCCTCCTGCAATCAATATAAAATATTCTATTTTCATACAAGTGTCATTGTCAAATAGTTAGTTGGTTCAAATCAGGTCTCTACCAATAGTCACAATAATTAATTACAATTATAAAATTTGAAATTTGAAATTTCCATAAATGGAAAAAAATTTCCAAATTCGAATTTACTAAAAACGAAATAAATTTCCACAAATTTAAATTTCAAAAAAAGTTTATTTTTGGGGATGTCACAAGTGGCTAATCCCCCCAAGGGTCCTTTTTTCTATGATTTGAGGAAGTATCGTCCTGTTGAGTTCCCTGAGTAATAAGAGGAAGTTTTCTCTTCTATAGAACATAAATTTTTTTGTTCTAGGGGGGGTCGTTCGCTTCGAACTCTGAGGGAGCCAAAGGCTGAGTGGTAGAAAAGGAGGAAGGATTGTGTGGGTAGGGAAATTTAGAGCCTTCAACCACTCATTTCCATCTCAATTTAAATTGTTTATTAAAATAGTAATAGGAGGAGAAGAGGTTAAAGCAGTGCCCATGGTCACAAGAGGTACTAATCTTGTGCCTGTGATGGAGGTCCACATAGATTCTTCTCCCTTTGAATATTTGTGTCCTAAAACAAGTGTGGATGTCTAACGGTCTAGTGTCGGAGCCTCTTGAAATGATTCAGACCATCGATCTTGTTTTTCTGGAGTCTGAATTCCTTCACTTGAGGATGCAATGGGAGTGTTAACCTTTTGGAGCCATCCTTTATCACTTTTATAAACCATGCCTCTGGCCCTGACTGACATACTGCAATTTTTTATCAAATTTTTGTATTGATGGCATATCTTGCACCTGAAGGGGATATTTTTGTAATCCAATCTCTGGGTATGTTTGAAACTTCCCCATCTGAGGTCAACTTCCTCGCCAAGACCTTCCATAATATTTAAATTAATTAAGACCCTTGCCACCTTCCTTTGATTTTCCTCTTAGAAGGTCGTATCTGCATACAGAAAGTCCCACAAATAGTTCCCAATTAATTTGAAGTGCTCAAAGGAATGGATGATTTTAGGGGCTAAATTTTGTTCATGGGCTAATTTTCCATGGTTTTTCCAAAAAAAAGATTCGTTATTCTAAAAATGATTTGCCCAAATTCTATAGGATAGAATTATTTTACCTTAAAAATTGTCAAAAATTTATACAAATTATATAAAATCCTTAGAAATTTGAATCTTTTTACAAACATATCGCAAACATTTTATAGTTTTCATATGAAGGATTAGTAAGATTCGCTAAGGTTTCTACATTTTAAAATAAATTTCCATCCTTAAAATCATCCCTGCTCAAAGGACCAAAAATGAAATGGGAGTGCTAGAAGCCTCACCCAGACCGGTATAATATACATCCTTTCTTTGATGGCATCAAAAAGAGGACTCCAATTCTTAAGTAGTAAGGGGGAGTTGTTTACGCTCTAGGGTTAACCTAACACCCACTTTGAATGCTCAAGTTGTAGGAAAGTGAAGGAAAACCAATTCCTATTTAGTTTGACAATATTAGGGACATATCCAATATGTTCCTTCCAGGCACTATGCATCCAGTCGTCCATGGTTTTGAGTGAAAAGGTTCTTCCACTGGCTTGACCCACCAGGGTTTGGTTTTCCATGTGAACAACCTGACTTAGATCCACTTCTTCCTCGAGAACCAAATTTCCAATGTTCCCTTTTGACTTTAGGCTTTTCTATTTTAGCCTGTGCCCTTCCCCTGTCTTCCTCCTTATACCACTGGGATCAGTACACTAGTACATATGACCAAATTTGCGACAGTTTTTCATTGATATTACCACACTTATTCGTCACAATTTCCACAAAAGCCGAGTTTTTTTTTCATCGAAATAATTTTGTCGCTCTATCGACGATCCAGGTGTGCGTGGAAACATTGATGAAATTATCTCTCCATGTGTCACCACCTTCAAGTTTGTTTAACCCTTTGCATCATCGAAATTCCAACGAAACTTCGTTGAAATTACAATGAACAACCATGGTAATTATGATAAAATTTCATCGCAATTGCGACGAAATTTTTTGGCAAGTCAAAAACTTACGACGTAGATGTTCTATGTGTGAAAAAACATTGTGGCAACTTGTGATGAATATCTGTGGCAATAGATATGACATTGATTCATCAATACCAAAGTTACGACGAAGATGTTGTATGTGTGATGAAAACCTGTGGCAACTTGCGATGAAAGTTCATCGCTATTGCCTATTGCCACAGTGGTCAAGATGCAATTTTTTTCCGACGAACTATTGTCGATATTGCGACGATGGCATTAAGTTTTTAAAAAAAAATTACATGAGATATGGTATTACCATATTACATTGTAATATGGTATACCATATTACAATGTAATATGAAATTACCATATTACATTGTAATATGGCATTACCATATTACATTCTAATA
>ML778521.1:127860-139453 GCA_009831015.1 Picea engelmannii
ATCAACTTCAATATTTTATTCATGGAGATTTCTTCCTTCATTTAATTGAATTAGTAAGTGCTAGCTGCCAACCATTAGGTGTGCAAGTATTCCAACCATTATTGTCACTGTTATATTATTTTCAATTTATGCAAGTGTGATCCATTTTGGGTACTAGGGATGTAACAAGTGGTATCAAAGCTTCAATCAAGATTTTTTGGTATTTTTTTATTAGGTCTTAAAAATTAAAAGAGAGAAGAAAATGAAAATCAATTACTATCATTTCACCAATCAAGGTTGAGTTTCAAGAGCAATTCCATATCTTTATAAATGAAAAGAGAGAGAGAGATTATAGCTACAATTGAAGGGAAAAGGGTATCTGGATTCCATAAACTTAGAATATTATGGAATCCACATACCCTTTTCCATAGAATATACTAACTAGATCCAAAAACCAAAGACATGAAATATGGTACTACACATATTATAATATATTATCAAGGAAAAAACAAGCTAAATGAAATTTGGACATTTGAAAMAAAAATTACAAGTTAAATGAGTACATCAATAAAAAATAACATACTAACCTTGCAAGTTCAAAATCCGAGCTATGTAGATCGAGAATTGGATTTGTTCAACTGGTGGGTGACGGAAAAAATAAACAGCTCAAACAAAAGCCAAGAACAGTGTCACAACTATAGAAATTGTGTCACAAAGTCTTTTAAAGTCACGTATATGTAGATAAAATAGTCAACTAGCCATTAACACCGACCAATAAGATAAGCAAAATTTGCATTGCTATTGCCACGAAAGTTAGTCGCTATAGCGACGAAAATTTCGACTAGATTTAAATAAGATTTTTGTCGATATTGCAATGAACTTTCGTGGCAATAGCGACGAAAATCCCGCCCTGTTTAAAAAAAATATGAAACTAATTGAAGCATGGAAATTTTTTGTGGAATAATCTGCCCATATGTAGTAGTGGTACTTCCGCCAGAACTAAGAGGAAAGGGAGCCACCTATGTGTGCTCTCTAAAATCCAAATTCCATTCAAAACCACTATGATCCTCTACATCTAAAAAGGCTGAAATGAAGCCCTTGGCGATGGAATTTTTTGGAGGGTCCAATTGTTCCCCTAATAGTAAGGGGAACCCATATGTGCCATGTCATGTTTCCTCATTTGAAAACCCTTTTTCTCTTCCATGAAAGCCAGAAGGCCCGAACTCCGCTTGAGAAAGGGAGGGCGAAGAAATTAAGAATCCTACTTTAGTATGGTTAAAACATTCCAGGTCCGAGGCCCGCTACAGGATGAGGGGAGGTGGTGTATTGACTATGAGATGGAATAAACCAGGTAGCTAGGGTTTTATGAAATCCCCAAAGAATATGTTTTTTATTAAAGGGGTCTTCAGAGTGGACTCAAGCTCTATCTCCGGAGGTTTTTGTGAAGAAAGAGGAGCTTCACCCTTCTCATTCAATTGGTCTATAAGTCCTCCATATATCATATCCCAGAGCTTCCCAGAGTCTGAGGGGTCAGTTTCCACATAGGTTGTTGTTTTCATAACGTTTGTGGTTAGAATATCCCTCCATCAAGAGAAAAAACCAGAAAGGAGAAAACCACCGAAAAAAACTAAGGAGAGAGTCCCATCGAGAAACTATAAAAAAGAATTGAAACTAACCGTAGTCTGGTGAACTAGCCCGCTCATTGACCACAGAGGCCATCACTCCCTAATGACCCCACTAACTTTGCTCACATCAAATATATTATATTAATAATAATATTAGAAACACAATATTAATATTATATTATTAATCGTTTAATAATATTATTAATAGTTATGTTACATTGAAGAGTTTATTAAATTGCATCATTCTTAAATGGCTACGTCACATTGTGATTTTCATTTAGGGTTATGTCACTTTATGACATTCCTTTAGGTTATGTTTTAATGTAATGTTTATAAATTATGTCTCTCCTATTGGAATATAGGTGCTAGATTAAAGGCATAGTCAACCATTCATAAACATTTCACCTAAACATAACCCTAAATGAATGTCACAAGGTAACATGACCCTAAATGAACGTCGTAATGTGACATTACCATTTATGTATGATGCAATTCAACATGATACAATGAATATGTAGGTTGCAATGCAAAACAACCAGTGAAGAATATAGAAATTTTACATAAGTTAGCATTGAAAATGAATGTTGTAAACTAATGGAACCCTCATGAGAACGAGCATGAACACGTTAACTATGGTTGAACATGATTGACTTGATGAGCATGTTAACTATGGTTCAACATGATTGATTTTATGAGCATGTTCACTATGGTTGAGCATGATTTACTATGGGTGACCTATATTTGAATAGGAGGGATGCAATTCATAAACATGGCATTGAAACATAACATTAAAGGAATGTCACAAGGTGACATAATCCTAAATGAACATCACAATGTGACTTAACAATTTAGGAACTATGCAATTCAACATAATACATTAAATATGTAATTCACAATGCGACACAACCATTGAGGAATGTAGGTATTTGACCTAAGTTAGCCTTGAAAAGGTTATGTCACATTGTGGCATTCATTTAGGGTTATGTCACCTTGTGACATTCCTTTAGGGCTATGCTTGAGTGTCATGTTTATGAATCGTGTTCCTTATATTGGAATATGGGTGTCAAATTAAAATTTATCAATATTCAACCATTCATAAGCATCATAGTAAGTGTAATATCCCCAAATAAATTATTTGCTAAGTTAAATAATTTCCTTAAGTGGAAAATTTCAATTTAGGATTAGTAGGAGAAAAATCGATTGTTATTAATGTAAATTCTGGGAAAAATATTGAATTGTCAAGTGTCCTTAAATATGGGCATATGTAAGAGACAAGAATTTTATTTAATTAATAAAGGGGACAGAAGGAATAGCCAAGTTAAAAAGAGATGGTCATGAATCCATGAGAGGGGAACAAGTTGGAGCTAACCTTGGGCATAAAAAGATGTGTCAGAAGTCAATTTTGGTGATTGACACACCCAGAAAATCAAGGATTTCCAAAGTTGCGAAATTCCCAAGGAGGGAAAAGAGCTTGGAAAAAACTAAGACCTATGCAAAATGAATATATACACATGTTTGAGGAGTCAGTACATTTCTTAGCATGTGGAAGAGTGAAAGGAATCATTGTTAAAGTTATGTTGATAAATAAAAAGTACTCAAGGAGTTGTTGTGGGAGCACTGAGGTGTTAGGAAACTATTGAGGACCCAAAAGGCTTGCTGGAACAGGAGTCTCATTTCACCCTTATGGATTCATGACCAGGCTTGGAGGTGACTAGATCAAGTAATTTGGTTGATCCACTCTACAGTTGGGTGGAACTTTGTTGTTCCTTATCTTTTCCAAAGTTCCACTTTAAAGTTAATTTCCCATAATATTATTATTTCCGTGTATATATTTTTTTATGCATATGTTGTTGAGTACTATGAATGATGCAGTAAATTCAGAATGGAAAAATCATATAATGGTTTAATCACATGATTATATGACTATAATGTAAATATGTATATTTTTATTTATGCGAAGCTTCTAAACAACCAAGAAACATAGAAGTAAATTCATTTGAATGTTTGGAAATTATTCTAGTAAATAGCATGAAATCCATGGATACAATTATTGTTTCTCGAAGTTAAGTTGAAAAATACATGTATAAGTGTGACAATAATTGTTCGAGATACAAAGTATCGAGTTTATAAAGAGGAACTAAATATGGAAACATACTAAGGCCAAAACATGTTAATGAAAAAACTATATCCATGTATTCCTCCAACAGATCTTAGGAAAGAAACTCGAATACCTTTCCTTTCAACATCCAAACCCTCCATCTATACAAGACTAATCATGTGCTATATATATATAGCACATGATTAGTCTTGTATAGCATAGACCAATAATCCAAGTCATAAATTGTTCAAACACAAAAAAAAATCTTTAAGAAAATTACTTATACCTGTGTGAGGGCATTGTCAATATTGAGAAGAATCGACTTGGTTTTTATATCTTGGACAAGAGGGATGGGTATTTTCATGAAAATATGATGGGTCCTCGCAAGAAAGAGTCCCATAATTAGTTATTGTATCTATTGGATAAAATGATGAAATACAAGCTACGCAGAAAATAAATTATATAGGTAACCTTACTATAAACAAAAAATAATGTAGTTCCTTTGCAATCAACATAATGATAAACAATACTCTCATTTTTATGAATATATATACAGATTCAAATTTAGTAAGCCTGAATCATCGATTTTGTTAACAGAGAATTATAAAATTGTTTTTTTTTGCATCTTATGAGATTCCATGGAAATTATCCATCGTAAGGGAAGCTGGTAGGTTCATTGATGGACAATTCTACTATAAAAATTAGACATGTCTTGAGCCTTTCGTTCGGATTACTATTCCTTTGTGTACGAGAGTGATAGTACTTAATCCCATGTGAAGAGGGCTATGTGGTAACTCTTGGATGGCGCAAGGGTATGAACAGTCTGAGCATGTTTAATTACACACCATGTGAAACAGTATAGTTGGAAGGACCACTTCGTTATGAGGCCAACATGTTTTCACCAACTCTCATCCTATTTAATACTTGTATGTAGTGTTATTAAACTCTATCTACTCAAATTTACACGGAAAGGGGGTTACGAAGGTGTTAAGGACCTTCCTTGTATTATTTTTATAAATTTTTAATAGTAATCTATGACAATAATTGATTCCACACTTGAATCGACATTTCATTAGGAGTCTCGAATTGAAGGTAATTAATCGACATTTAATTAGGAGTCTGGAATTGAAGGTAATTAATCTATATTGGATGGTAGTATAAAATTCTAATGTAGTTGTTAGCACATAGTAATCATGTCTAAAGTTTGTTAAATATGGTATTAAAAGTTTTGGTTAAAATAGTTGATAGTAAATAATATTCATGCCTAAAGTTTTCTAACTATAGTATTAAAGTTCAATTACAAGGGTTTCACACTTTTAACTAGAAGGGATTGTAAGTTATGTAAGTTATAAACAATCAAAAAATTAATAAAAACAACAATTCCAATCTATATATATATATATATATGAATGAATAATGTCTATGGTAGGGTGATTATTACATATGGTATCAAAGCCTAGGTTGACAACACTAGACTTTATGGAATTAATAGAATTCTAAACATAATTGTGTTTGTTTAACTACTAACAAAGATGAATATTTTAAATTTAAGGTGACAGGATATTATCCAACCTTTACAAATATGTCTACCTAGACTGGAGATGAAATCAATCATGAAAGAAGTGACAACCAACAAAATCTTGAACAGAAAAGTGAGAGTAGCTCAGTCACATAGGTGTTGGAAACTATGAGAAATCTTATAGTAGAACTTTAGACCTTTAAGGTTGATAATTAAAAGATTAAGAAAATAAAAGAAGAACAACTAGAATTGAATGAGATATTGTTACGGAGCATAGCCAAGAAAAGTAAATCAAAGAAAATAGAGACACATAAGGAAACCAACAAACGGTCATCTGAAAACTCAAGCATGGAATATAAATTAGATAATATATCATCAACCAATACTCAACAGAGAGTAGACTAACAAACGCCTTCTACTAAAGAGAATAAACAGTTAGATCATTTGGAAGGTGAATTCAAAAAGATAAAACCCTCCACTTTTGATGGAAAATCAAAGACTGACGAAGAATATGAAGCTTGGTTATTAGACATCAAGAAATATTTTCAGATTTATAGCTATTCTAGTAACATGAAGTTTAGAATGGAAATTTATAATCTAAAAGGGAAGGCTAGTATCTAGTGGAAAGATATGAAACTAGCTAAAGGATTGAAATAAAAATGAATGGAGTGGTCAGAATTCAAGAAGTATTTCAAGAAAAAGTACTTATCATAAATTTATTATGAAAGAAAGACTAAGGAATTTTATGAATTGTGATTAGGAAAAATGTCGATGGACGATATAATTAAGAAATTGTTATATCTGTTATGATTTGTGCCTTGTATTAGGGAAGACACAGTAAAAGTTTAGAGATTCTTAATATGTCTACCCTAGTCTTATAAATACAGAATTGAATTTGACGATCCCAAAACACTGAATGAAGTAGTTAGAAAAACCATAATGTGCTATGAGAAGTATAAACAGAGATTTGAAAAGCTTAAGGCATGGAAAGATAGAAAACAAGATAAGTTGAATCAATGGAAGAAAGGTTTTAAACCAGCTTCTTACTGTAACATGTCAAAAGGATATCAAAGGAATGATTATGCATCTAATACACAACAAACTGAAGGGAGAAATAAACCAGTTAATCTGGGATTTAAGAAGGTAGCAAAAAATCCTAGAGAACCATTGAAATGATGGGAATGCAGAGAACCCCATCTATGAAGAAATTGTCCATGTTTGAACCCAACAAATAGAACTTCAATTCATAATTTACAGGAATCCATCACAGTTGGATACATTGGGAAAAGTATACACGAAATTAATTCTTCTATAGAAGGGAGACAAGCGGATCATCAGTCTATTGTAGTAGAAATCGAAGGAAATATACTAAATAAACAAATCTCCATACTAATAGACCCAGGAGAAAGTTTGCGTTACATAAATCCATCATTAGTATAGAATTGTAAGTTGGAAAAAGTAAAACACCCTAAATCTTGGTTAGTGAAATTAGCCACTGGCACCAAAAGAAAAGTAACAAAGTATATTTCTAAGTGTAACATAGGAATAAATGATCAAAGTATTGTGGTTAATTTAAATTTGTTACCCTCAGGATCATATGATATTATTATTGGAATGGATTGGTTGGAAGCACACAAAGTTTTACTAAACTATTATGAAAAGTTAGTTGTATGTCAAGATGAAGATAGTATAAATAGAACAGTTCAAGGGCTAATAAAATGTTTTTCGGTGAGACAGATATCAACTATGTAGCTTAAAAAATTCACAGGGAAGGGGTGTCAACTATATGCAATTCAGGTGATGAATATACAAAATGATAATGGCAACTCTAAATGAGAGGATTATGTTGTTTTATGATATTTTAAAGATGTTTTTGCTGAAGAAATACCATAATTACCTCCCAGAAGAGAGATAGACTTTTCTATTGACTTCATACTAGGATCCGCCCCTGTTTCAAAAGAAACATACATGATGAGTATTCCGGAGTTAACAGAGCTAAAAATATAGATAGATGAATTACTAGATAAACGATATATCTGACCTAGTGTGTCACCATGGGGAGCACCAATTTTATTTGTTAAAAAGAAGGATAGGACGTTCTTATTATACATTGATTATCGACAACTAAACATAATGGAAATTAAAAATAAGTATCTTCTACCAAGAATAAATGACTTGTTTGACCAAGTGGGAGGAGTGAGAATATTTTCAAAGATTGATCTAAGATCTGGTTATCATCAAATCATAATTAAGGACGAGGATATTAATAAAAACTCTTTTTGAACACAATATGGACATTATGAATTTGAGGTGATTATGTTTGGACTCACAAATTCACCAGCAACTTTTATGTGCTTAATGAACAATATATTTAGTCACTATCTAGATAAGTTTGTTCTGATCGTTATTGATGATATTTTGATTTATTCAAAAACAGAAGAACATGAAGAACACATAATAATAGTGCTACAAATGTTACGAGAACATCATCTTTACGCCAACTTTAGCAAGTGCGAATTCTATCAGAAGAATATGCAATACTTGGGACATGTTATTTTAGAGGATGGGATAGCAGTAGATCCAGAAAAGATGAAGTAAATTCTAGAATGGCCTATACCCATGAATGTGACAGAGATATGATCATTTATGGGAATAACAAGTTATTGTAGACAATTTATTGAATTGTTTTCCAAAATCTTCTTTCCTATTACGTCCTTACAGAAAAGGGTGTAAAGTTTATTGGTCACAAGAATGCAGGAAATTTTTAATAAGTTAAAGGAACGATTAACTACTGCACCAATTCTTAAATTCATCGACCCTTATAAATATTTTAATGTATGTATCGATGTTAGCAAGGAAGGGTTAGGTGTAATTTTATCACAAGAAGGACATGTGATTTATTATGAATTGATAAAATTAAAGTATCATGAACGCAATTATGTGACACATGATTTAGAATTAGCATCATTGATTCATGCATTAAAAATATGGTGTCATTACTTAATAGGAAAATTTCTAATTTTGATAGATAATAGTGGTGTAAAGTACTTGTTGAACCAATAAGGATTAAATGCACATAAGGCAAGGTGGCTTGCATTTTTAAGTGAACTTGATTTTGAAATCAAACATATTAAGGGGAAGGAAAACAAAGTTGCATACGCACTTAGTAGAAGGACAAGTGTTATTTATGAAATAACTATGAGTAAATTTGACAATGATCTCAAAGACAAAATCATATCTACATGTAAAATGGATGAAGAATATGTAAAAATAAAGGAAAGACTGTTGAAAGGTGACGAGGAAACAAATCGGACATACTTCAAAATGAACAAGAGGAAATTCTGAAATTTAAAAATGGAATTTACATACCAAATTCGATGGATTTAAAACTAATGATTTTAAATGAAATCCATAAAAATAATTACTCGGACCATCCTAGATATCAAAAAATGGCTACCACACTAAGGAAACAATTTTATTGGCCTAATATGATAACTGATACAACCGACTACTTGTCCAAATGTTTAGAATGTCAACAGGTAAAAGTGGAACATCAACATTCAGTCGGCCTGTTATAGCCCTTTCCTATACCAGAATGGAAATGGGAAGCGATATCAATGGATTTTATTACAGGTTTTCCAAAAACTAAAAAAAAACATGATTCAATTCTGGTAGTAGTGGACAATTTAAGTAAATCTACTCATTTTATACGTATAAAGTCTACTTACAAGGCTGTTCATATTGCAGAAATTTTTATGAAAGAAATTTTTAGGTTACACGAAATACCAAAAAAGGTAATTTCTAACAGGGATGTTAAGTTTACTTTAAGTTTTTGGAAGGGATTGTTTGCAGGTATTGAAACTCAATTGAACTTTAGTACCAGTTAACATCCTTAAACAGATGGACAAACCGAACATACTAATCAGATATTGAATACATGCTACGAATGTACGTGATGGATAAACCAGCCAAATGGGAAGACTATTTACATTTTGTAGAATTCACCTATAATAATGGGTATCCGTCCTCAACCAAAATGAGTCCATTTGAAATCCTTTACGGCAGAAAATGTATGAATCCTATTAGTTGGGACAATCGAGTTGACATGATCATGGTTGGACTAGATATGTTACAGGAAATGGAGTTGATTGTTAAAAAGGCTTGACTGAATTTAAAGGTTGTGAAGGACTGACATAAAAGTTACACAAATCATAATAGATTACATAAAGAATTTAATATCGTAGATCATGTTTATCTCCTAGTTAAGGAAAAAAAGAGCTTGTTGAAGCTTGGAAGATGTAAAAACTGGCACTGAGGTTTTGTGGACCTTTCGAAGTGCTAGCTCACGTTGGTTCAGTAGCATATCATCTAGCACTACCAAAAAATTTAAAAGTTCATAATGTTTTTAATATATCATTATTAAATAAATATGTTCATTCCCCTATTCATGTAATTGATTCGAACTTGTTACAGGTGGAACCAGAAGGTGAATTTATGGTGGAACCTTTACGCATTTTGGACAAGAAAGAAACAATATTGTGAAACCAGGTCTTTGCACAAGTAAAGGTGCAATGGAAGTACTTCGGTCCTGAAGAGGCCACTTGGGAGTTGGAGGATGTCATGAGAAAGACATATCCATACTTGTTCCAAGGAGGTCCAGAAGAAATAAATACTAACACTGAGGATGGTGTTAAATTCAAGGGGGAGAGTGTAATGTCCCCAAATAAATTATTTAGTAAGTTAAATAATTTCCTTAAGTGGAAAATTTGAATTTAGGATTAGTAGGAGAAAAAGTGATTGTTATTAATGTAAATTCTAGGAAAAATATTGAATTTCCAAGTGTCCTTAAATGTGGATAGATATAAGAGACAAGAAATTTATTTAGTTAATAAAGGGGACAGAAGGAATATCCAAGTTAAAAAGAGATGATCATGAATCAATGAGTGGGGAACAAGTTGGAGATAACTTTGGGCATAAAAGGACATGTATCATAAGTCAATTTTAGTGATTGACACACCCTAAAAATCAAGAATTTTGAAAGCTATAAAATTCCCAAGGAGGGAAAAGAGCTTGGAAAAAACTAAGACCTAGGAAAAATGAATATATACACATGTGTGAGGAGGCAAGATTCTGCTTAGAATGTGGAAGAGTAAAAGGAATCATTGGTAAAGTTTTTTTTATGAATAAAAGGAACCCAAGGAGTTGTTGTGGGAGCCCTGAGGTGTTAGGAAACTAACGAGGACACAAAAGGCTTGTTGGAACAAGAGGCTCATTTTTCCCTTATGGATTCATGACTAGGATTGGGGGTGAATGGATCAAGTAATTTGGTTGATCCACTCTACGAATGGGTGGAACTTTGTTGTTCCTTCTGTTTTCCGAGATTCCACTTTAAATTAATTTATCAAAACATTATTGTTTCCTTGTAAAAACAAAATTATGCATCTGTTGTTGAGTACTATGAATGATACAGTAAATTCAGAATGGAAAAATCATATAATGATTTAATCACATGATTAGAGAACTGTAATGCAAATCTATATATTTTTATTTATGTGAAGCTTCTAAACAACTAGGAAACATAGAAGCAATTTCATTAGAATGCTTGGAAATTATACCAGGAAATAACATGAAATCCATGGATACAATTATTGTTGAACTCGAAGTTAAGTTGAAAAATACATGTATAAGTGTGGTAATAATTGTTTCAGATACAAAGTATCGAGTTTATAAAGAGGAACTAAATATGGAAACATACTAAGGCCAAAACATGTTAATGAAAAAACTATATCCATGTGTTCCTCCAACAGATCTTAGGAAAGGAACTCGAATACCTTTCCTTTCAACATCCAAACCCTCGATCTATACAGAATTCCATAATTAACCAGACATCATGAACTTTGTATGATATCTTAACTATGGAATAAAATCTAAAGTGGGTTGTAAAGTGGGTTGTCACCAACTCTCAATCTATTTAATACTTGTGCGTAGTGGTATTAAACTTTGTTTGCGCTACTTTACATGAAAAGGGGGTTACGAAGGTTTTAAGGACCTTCCTTGTATTATCTTTATAATTTTTGAATAGTAATCTATGACAAAACTTGATTCCACACTTGACTCGACGTTAGGAGTCTCGAATTGAAGGTAATTAATCTATATTGGATGGTAGTATAAAATGCTAATGTAGTTGTTAGCACATAAGAATCATGCCTAAATTTTGTTAACTATGGTATTAAAAGTTTTTCTTTAAATTATATTCACGCCTAAAGTTTTCTAACTATAGTATTAAAGTTCAATTAAAAGGGTTTTTCACTTTTAATTAGAAGGGATTGTAAGTTATAAACAACCAAAAAATTAAGAAAAATATAATAATTT
>ML778521.1:145614-177993 GCA_009831015.1 Picea engelmannii
GAGTCTTGTCACCACCGCCTCCCTTATGCATTGAAGGGTTAGAGCCTTCACCCTGAGACATTATGTTCCGTTCCAACAAAATCTTCATCATGTTTCTCAACTCTATGACAGCCTGTCTGAGATCTTCGTCTTCGTCCGGAACATGTTCATGATCTTCTGCATGTGCCATGCTTGGTGAATGTCTCTCTGCAACTCGCGGTGAATGAAACTGCTTCCTCCTCATCGGATAAGAACTTGGATCCACAAGTTGACCTTCTCCTCGTGTGAGTTTCAACCTTGTGAGCATCAGAAAAAAAACTTGCAAAACAATCAAGTCTTCAAAACCAGTGCTCTGATACCAACTTGATGTAAAATTGAATAAGACTTGAAAAACTTGAATAATTATTGCAAGTGAAATGTTATGTGTTTTAAAGCAACCGGATCAATTTGCAACACATAATACGGATTACTTATGTATAAATACACATATACAGCATCATAAAAACATTGAACATCAGACATAAACACAGCAACTTGATAAAGGAGTTCACCCCACTACGGGCTACATCTCCTGGTCCAGCTTCCAATGGATCATTATTATTAAATTGCTCAAAGTGCTCAAAAACATGCCTTACAATGCTCAAAATGACAAACTGACTACTCCAATGGCTCCGCAGCGTCCCAAAACCCCTGTCTGGGTTCTTTCGGGACCTGAAACTGTCGAAAAATGAAGAAGATAGCCTTCTTGAAATCTCCCTCTTCAACTTTGTTGTCTCTGATTCTACAAATCGCACCCTTGTGCTTCAAACCTGGCTCACACGCTCATTTAAGCGTAAAGAACCCAGTCCCGTGCATAACCGTGCATCGGTACAAACCGTAGGACGGTTAAGGGTGCGCCAACCCCTAACCGCCTCGGCACTCGGTCACATGGCGCATAAAACCTTGGCTGGGCGCAAAAATTGGTTTAACCGTTCAAACGATATTACTCCCGGCGCATACACACCCGCGCGCACATTTTAATATGGTTCAATGTACATAATACAATCATAGCATATACACATATGCGCCCATACATATACATTAACACAAACTTTTGTTTATATATATATGAACCCCGTGCCATATTACGTGCCATATAATAAAACACATGGGCATATGTTTTATAATGGAACCATGGGTCAGGGCTTAAGCCCCGGCCCACCCCCTTTTCATTCAATGCTTTCCACCAAACTTAAATGCAATATTTTTGATACATAAAACAAGAAACGTTGGGCGACATCATGGTTAGTGAAGGTTGGCGAAGGCTTTGTATGGAGTGAGAGGTCCGGGGGTCGAACCCCGCGGCCTCCATTATATTTTACACATAAACCCAACGACCAGTTAACAAGTGACACGTGGCGCCAATGAATTGGACCACGTGTCCTCACTTCATTGGCTATCCAATGACACATGTCAGCATCGTATTTGTCAATCAACCGACCAAGGAAAATATGCCACATCACCCAACCACCATGTCATCATGATGGTACGGCACTCCACGTGGCCGTACGGACTGTACGGACAGGTACAATCAACATCCCAAATTTTTGCCTATTTCGCTCGGCGGACAGATCGTGATATCTCCTCCATACGGACTCCGTTTGCGAAAGTAAATATACCGCCGGAATCAAGAGGACGAGACGGACGCAATGGAACTGCTTTCGTCGCATTCTGAGCACTTTGAAAATTGAGCAAAATTTGATCCCCTGATCATCAATTTAGTAAGAAGACCTTTGAGGTTGCTGAACACCTCAAGAGGTAAGGCTATGTAGCTGAGACACAGTTGCAAACAGAATCACTGAGGATTCTGTGAGGAGCTCTGCCAAGTGGGCATTGAGCGTGTGTACAGTGGTGTACAGAGAGAAAGAACTCTGCTGTGAGTTCTTAAGGGAATACCAGAATCACTGAGGATTCTGAGGAGCTCTGCCAGGTGGGCATTGAGCTTGTACAAGGAGTGCACGGAGGAAGGAACTCCATTGTGAGTCCAGACAGAAGGAACCAGAATCACTGAGGACTCTGTGGAGCTCTACCAGGTGGGCATCGAGCGAAGTGCATAGGTGCACAAGGACCCATAACTGCTGAACGTTATGTGGGAGAAGAGACTCTGCCAGAAGGGCATCGAGAGAGGGTGCAGATAGGCATAAGGAGGAGAAAACTTTTTAAGTTCGGGAGTAAAGAAAGAGTCCATTGAGGGACCTTTACTGGGTTACTGAATACCCATAGAACTCAACCATTTAGATTGCTTGAGTAAGAGAGCCAGGAAGGCATCATTATTCTCCATTTGAGGGAGAAGAAAGGCAAAATCCCCAAGGGATCTGAGCACTCGAGGAAGCTCAGGAGAGACAGCGCTATCATGTGCACGTAGAGACTCTACCGGAGCGCAGACATCGGAGTCCTTTAAGGATTCAAGAAGAACAAGATCAGAAGGGATAGCACTTTACGTGCGAAAGGCCCTGCAAGTGGCGCAGAAGCTGAAGAATCCTTTGTGGGTTCGAAAGGGGAAGAAAAGCTCAGGAAGGTCAACATTATTATACGCGCAGGAACCTTAGGAGGAGCAACAGGAGCCGTCGGATTGGGTGGAGAGAAAAGATCTGGACCGTCGAGCAGTTCACGTCCAGCAGAGGAGCGCCAGAGGAAGCACACAGGAGAGGAGGACCGACAGCCGTCGGATCTCACATAGAAATCCCGACAGCCGTTAGATCGGGAGAAGGTACGCAAAGGTTAGTCTTAGGAGGAGGAGCACACAGAGGAATACAGATCTGGGCCGTCAGATCTGGAGCAGAAATCCCATCAGCCGTCAGATCGATCTGGGGCTGTACAGGGAATAGCAGTCAGGATATTGACCATCGGGAAATCAGTGCCCTCGAGGTCGTGAGCATCAGGACATCAATCGCCGTGAAATCTCGACGAATATCTGAGCCGTCCGTTGGCAGAGGACACGTGGCGAGTATCAGCGCCATCGATGTTTGACGCATCGAGAAATCGGAGTTCTCGAGGACAAGAGATCCGGGGTATCGGAAGTCCTGAAATCCTGACAAGATCGGGATCGTCCGTTAGAGGGATGCGTGGCAATCATCTAGCACCACCGGAGAAGACCGTTAGGAGGGTTTCATCAACATGTCGAGAATTGAGATATCGGAGATCCCGAGCACAAAGGTTTCGTGCATCACATAATCGCGATACGCGATCTCCCGATAAGGTCTAGGAGCGTGGGCCACACCGAGTGTCAGGAGGACAGGTGGCAAAGGATCGACACCGTCGGCACTTTGTCCATCGGGATATCAGAGATTCCGGGGACATGATGTTTAGGCAGGTTGAATTCGTGATCCATGAAACCCCGATCAGTGGGGGACAACTGTCAACATAGCAGCGGAGGAGGACAGAGCCATAGGGAAGACGCATGTCAAGCATCCGGGGGAAGTCGGGGATCGACAAATCGTGATTCCCGTATACATGCGCATATTGACACCTAAAACACCAAAAATCTGATGGAGAGTATGGCTGCGGTCATATACGAGTAGGTCATATGGATCAGGGCCTAGCCAGGAGGAGCAAAGGGCAAAGGAGAGCTCATCGGGAAATTGTAACTTGAAACCCCGATAGAGAGAAGATAAGGTTGCGGTCTTATGGTATATGGTCGTATGGACCAAAGGGCCTAGTCCAAGAGGGCTAGCGCATAACAAAGGGCGCATCGGCAATCGGGGATTGGAGAGGACTGTGACTCTCGACTGCAGTAACCCCGAACCCCGATAGAGAGTCGGGGATAACCACGGTCAAGTGCTGAAGGCCATGAGGAGAGAGGAAAGGACCTGCGGACTGGATTGGTTCATGTTTTGATAGGGGTTCCACTTGGGAATCTAAAGAGCCAATTCCGGCTGGTCTGAAAGAGGGGATTGAGATCGATCCTGCGAGCAGGAGGGCGTGACGGGGTGTGGTTGCGGCTCGCCTGCATCAAGTGGTATCAGAGCTGATATCTCGTTTGTATATTTCAGGCGAGGAGGAGAATGAGGAACTGAAACACTCTGATACACATCAAGTGGTATCAGGTCGGGAACTTCATCTGTATATTTCAGGTGAAGAGAGAGGAGGCAGAGGAAGACAGAGTTACTGAGGACTCTATAATGATTGTTTGTAGGTAAGCGACAATCAGGGAGACAGTCAATAGGACTGTAGGATGAAGCTGAGCACTCAGGATTGCAGGAGTGACAGTAGTAGGATTGTCAGGGAGGCAGATAGACACAACAAGATGGCTACTGAAGGCCATAAACATGCTGACAGGAAGAGCTCAAAGCTGATGAACGTAGTAGAAATGGATAAAGAGCTCACTGACATAAAGCGAGAGATGGAGGAGCTCGAATTGAAGATGCGGCAGAATAGGAAGCTGATATGGGTGCATGAATGGCCCATGAAGACGCAAAAGGTGAAATGGCCAGTCAGGGAGTTGATGGTCAAAGGACAACAGAGGTTGTTAAGGAAATGGTTGAGGTATGCTAAAACCCTCAAGGCCACAGAGGAAGAGATGATTGATCATTGTTGGCCAGAAACTGGAAAGGGTCTCGATGATTGGGAAGATGATGAAGAATTTGAATTGGGGTCATCTGAGGATCTCAAGGACTTCCATGAAGGCAGAGAAGAAGAAATTCCAGATCGCCAAGAGGGCAATGAGATGAGGTCGGTTGAAGATCTCACGGACTGTCAGGAGGACAGCGAGGGAATTTCACATTGCCAGCTGGGCAATGAAAGGAGATCACTGAGGGATCTCGAAGACTTCCAGGAGGGCAACGAAAGCATGTCAAACGGCCAGGTGGGAAGAGATAAAAAAATTGAGACTGTCTAAAAGTCTCATGGACTCAGAGGAGAGTTCAATTCAGCAAGGAGTGGTGATAAAGATGGGATCGGTTGATCTCATAGTCTGCCAGGGAAGCAGCGGAAGCATCCTATATTGCCAGGTGGGCATGGATGAGAAGATGAGACTGTCTGAGGGTCTCATAAACTCAGGAGTGCGTTGGGTTCAGCCAGAGGAGCTGACAGAGCAGATGAGACTGTTTGATAGTCTCATAAATTCAGAGATGAACTTAGTTCRGCAGGTGCAGCTGACAGAGGTGAAGGATCAGGATGATCTTCTGATGATTGGGGGAATTTGGATATTCCTACCATCTACCAAAGAGGAGGCATAAAATTCTGTTGCAGATGATACAACAACAGCAGAGGAACAGTCGGTCGTGACTGTCCAAAAAGAATTAGTACAGATGGGGAAGACTGCCCAAGTAGAAGAAAGAAAAGAGAAAGAGCGTTCTGAGGAATGGCTCGCTGATTTCAGCCAAGGAACTGAAAGGGAAGAAGCTGTAGCACTGAAGCTGACAACAAAATAAACAGAAGCGGAAGAAGAGAGTGAGCATTCGGTGGAATGGCTCAAAGCATTCAGCATTAAAGCTCAAGATGACCGCAACAGGGGAGTTTGCAGCAGAAATGAAAGAAGAAGATGAGCATTCTGAGGAATGGCTCATTACTTTCAGTCAGCAAGTTGAAAGAGTTTTAGCCTTGGAGTTGGCAGCCGAAGGAGTAGAAAAGGATGATGATCATTCTGAGGAATGGCTCGATATTTTCAGCCGAGAAGCTGAAAACACTATAGCACGAGAACTTGCAGCAGCAGAAGCTGGAGACACGGACAACATATGTTTTGCTGATCTGTGGGAACAGATGGAAGCCCTGGAAGAAATGGTAAAAGTGCAGGGAGAGCACATCCAACAGGTGAAGTTGGAAACTGATCAAGAAGGCATGGGGGATCATAGCGATCTTCCCGATGACCAAAAATTTTTGCAGCTGAGGAGACTGCAAGAACAAAGCCATCCATGGAAGCAGCTGGACAAGGTGATCATGGAGGTCATGGAGCTGATGTTGAAGTCAGCAGACACTGCCAGCAGAGAGTAGCTGAGAAGAAGGAAAGAAGCAGCAGCAGCAGCAGCGCAGCGGAAGCAACAACAGAAGCAGAACGGAGCGGATGAACAGCTCCAAAGATTTGTTTGGGATCCAGGATGATTTCCAACAGCTACAGGGGAAGCACATGAGCAGGAGCTCATGAATTTTTGCAGCTGTGGAGTATGATGCAGGAGAATCTCTCCATGCAGCTAGCCAGCTAGCCAGCCACATCAGCGCGCATGCATTCATGTGCTGAAAGGGAGGCGCAGCCTCATTTTAAATTTTGAATTGAATGTAATTAAATGTCTTAGGTTGTTGAGCCATAGAAGCCATGCCTTTGCACAGGCTATAGATAAGATAGGCATTTAATGTGTGTCATGGCTGAGATCTAGATCCAAGTGATGGACTAGACAACCATTGATTGTAATTTAATAGAGTAGGTAAATCCTGGAGGGAAGCGCTAAGAGCTCCTCAGGTAAAAGAGATATTCAGATCTCATTTTGGGTAGTATGCTTGTAGAGCAGAAGAGAAGAGCCAGAGAGAGAGTGCTCGGGAACACCTTGTAATTACAGACATTTGCTATTAATATAAACAGATAAGTTTTTCCTGCATTATTCTATCATATATGCATGTTTGGGTGTGTTCCTTGTTTATGCTATGAATGTATATGTTATATGGATGCATTCTGCAGGGGTTTGGTTGATTTCAGGTTGAGGTCTTTGAGGCTTCACACCAGGAGGGTGTGACAGAATGTTGAGGTTCTGATAGCCGTGCACAGGAGGATGCACTTCTGAACTCTAAGGAGTCAGATAGAGACGTGCTGAGGCACATGAATGGAATCATCAATTCAGTAAGAAGACATTTGAGGTTGCTGAACACCTCAAGAGGTAAGGCTGTGTAGCTAAGACACAGTTGCAAACAGAATCACTGAGGATTCTGTGAGGAGCTTTGCCAAGTGGGCATTGAGGATGTGTACATTGGTGTACAGAGAGAAAGAACTTTGCTGTGAGTTCTTAAGGGAATACCAGAATCACTGAGGATTCCGAGGAGCTCTGTTAGGTGGGCATTGAGCTTGTACAAGGAGTGCATGGAGGAAGGAAATCCATTGTGAGTCCAGACAGAAGGAACCAAAATCACTGAGGACTCTGTGGATCTTTTCCAGGTGGGCATCAAGCGAAGTGCATAGGTGCACAAGGACCCAGAACTGTTGAACGTTATGTGGGAGAAGAGACTCCGCCAGAAGGGCGTCGAGAGAGGGTGCAGATAGGCATAAGGAGGAGATAACTCTTTAAGTTCGGGAGTAAATAAAGAGTCCATTGAGGGACCTCTACTGGGTTACTGAATACCCAGAGAACTCAAACATTTAGATTGCTTGAGTAAGAGAGCCAGGAAGGCATCATTATTCTCCATTTGAGGGAGAAGAAAGGCAAAATCCCCAAGGGATTTGAGCACTCGAGGAAGCTCAGGAGAGACAACGCTAGTGTGTGCATGAAGAGACTCTGTAGGAGTGAAGACGTCAGAGTCCTTTAAGGATTCAAGAAGAAAAAGATCAGAAGGGATATCACTTTACGTGCGAAAGGCCTTACAAGTGGCGTAGAAGATGAAGAATCCTTTGTGGGTTTGAAAGGGGAAGAAAAGCTCAGGAAGGTCAGCGTTCTTATATGCGTAGGAACCTTAGGAGGAGCAAAAGGATCCGTCGGATCGGGTGGAGAGAAAAGATCTAGACCGTCGAGCAGTTCACGTCCAGCAGAGGAGCGCCAGAGGAAGCACACAGGAGAGGAGGACCGACAGCCGTCGGATCTCACATAGAAATCTCGACAGCCGTTAGATCGGGAGAAGGTGCGCATATTTTAGTCTTAGGAGGAAGAGCACAGAGAGGAATACAGATCTGGGCCATCATATCTGGAGAGAAAATCCCGTCAACCGTCGGATCGAGCTGGGGCTGTACAGGGAATAGCAGTCGGGATATTGACCATCGGGAAATCGACGCTCTCGAGGTCGTGAGCATCAGGACATCAATCGCCATGAAATCCTGACAAAGATCTGAGCCTTCCGTTGGCAGAGGACACGTGGTGAGTATCAGCGCCATCGGCATTTGATGCATCAGGAAATCAGAGTTCCCGAGGACAAGAGATCCGGGGTATCGGAAGTCCCGAAATCCCGACGAGATCAGGATCGTCCGTTAGAGGGACGCGTGGCAATCATCTAGCGCCACCTGAGAAGACCGTCAGGAGGGTTTCATCAACATATCGGGAATCGGGATATCGGAGATCCTGAGCACAAAGGTTTCGTGCATCACAGAATCGCGATACGCGATCTCCCAATAAGGTCTAGGAGCATGGGCCACACCGAGTGTCAGGAGGACAGGTGGCAAAGGATCGGCGCCGTCGGCACTTTTTCCATCAGGATATCAGAGATTCCGGGGACATGATGTTTAGGCATGTTGAATTCGCGATCTGTGAAACCCCGATCAGTGGGGGACAGCTGTCAACATAGCAGCGGAGGAGGACAGAGCCGTAGGGAAGACACGTGTCAAGCATCCGGGGGAATTCGGGGATCGGCAAATCACGATTCCCGTATACATGCGCATATTGACACCGCAAACACCGAAACTCTGATGGAGAGTATGGCTGTGGTCATATACGAGTAGGTCATATGGATCAGGGCCTAGCCAGGAGGAGCAAAGGGCAAAGGAGAGCTCATCGGGAAATTGTAACTTGAAACCCCAATAGAGAGAAGATAAGGCTGCGGTCTTATGGTATATGGTCGTATGGACCAAAGGGCCTAGTCCAAGAGGGCTAGTGCATAACAAAGGGCGCATCGGAAATCGGGGATTGGAGAGGACTGTGACTCTCGACTGCAGGAACCCCGAACCCCGATAGAGAGTCGGGGATAACCACAGTCAAGTGTTGAAGGCCGTGAGGAGAGAGGAAAGGACCTGCGGACTGGATTAGTTCATGTTTTGACAAGGATTCCACTTGGGAATCTAAAGAGCCAATTCCATCTCGTCTGAAAGAGGGGATTGAGATCGATCCTGCGAGTAGGAGGGCGTGACGGAGTGTGGTTGCGGCTCGCCTGCATCACACAACCATTGAGGAATGAAACTATTTGACATAAGTTATCCTTCAAAATGTTATGTCACATTGTGATGCTCATTTCGGTTATCTCATCTTGTGACATTCCTTTAGGGTTATGTTTGAGTGTGATGTTTATGAATTGTTTCCTATATGGGTGCCAAACTAAAGTTCATCCATAGTCAACTATTCATAAGCATCACATTGAGTTAACTATGGTTGACCATGTTGATTATGGTGAGAAATGGTTGACTATGGAAAATCATGTTGATTATAATAATTAATGGTTGAATATGGTTGACCAGATTGATTGTGTTTAACCATAGTTTACTATGGTAATCTCCCATTGCGACGTTCATCTTGGTTGAATAATGTCAAATTTCTACATTCCTCAATGGTTTTGTTGTATTTCGACATACATCTTCATTTCCTTCGGTGAAATTGTATTGTTTGATTTGGCACCCATATTTCGATATGAGGAACACAATTCATAAACATGACACTCAAACATAACCCTAAATTAACATCACAATGTTACCTAACCATTTAGGAACAATGCAATTCAACATAATGCATTGAATATGTGAATCACAATTCAACACAACCATTGAGGAATGTAGTTATTTGACATAAGTTAGCCTTGAAAATGTTATGTCACATTGGAACGTTCATTCAGGGTTATGTTACCTTGTGACATTCCTTTTGGGGTTATCATGAGTTTCATGTTTATGAATTGTGTTCCTCATATTCAAATATTAAGAATCAAACTAAGTTGACTATTGTTGACCATATTGATTATGGCGAGTAATGGTTAACTATGGAAAACTGTGTTGATTATAGTGATTAATGGTTGACCATGTTGATTATTCTTAAACTTGGTTTACTATGGTAATTGTTGGGCCATGGAATTATCATACTTTTACATCATCTTTCCCTATTTTTTGATCCCTTCCTACTTACCCATAACCTCGTATTAATTCTTATTAATCCAATTTAATTCATATATGATGGATTTGGAACCAAAGTGTTTTCCATTGAATTTATTTAGTATTTCATATGAATTATGATTAAATATTAGAGAGGTAACATACTATACACTTATCTTTGAAAAGATGGTTTAGTTTGTGATTGTTGCAGAACCAGTTGTCATAGTTTTTACTCTTACAACCAAAGATTCACAATGTCAGTTCATAAGATTTCTTACATGAGGATTTATTGAATCAAAATATGATTATCCTCAAAATATCTCGACAACCCAGATCATACTTTTTGAGAAATTAAGTTTTCACGGTTTGTTGCAACATGTTGCAACTCCTATTTGTTGTTATTCCTACATCATCATTGTTGTTACTCCTATAACTAAATATCTATGAAGTGGGTCCTTGATATTTTTTATATGAGACATTATTAAGTCAATATAATTATATCCTCAAAATATCTCAACAACCTAGATCGTACTTTTTGAGAAATCAAGTTTTCACGATTTGTCGCAACTTGCTGCAACTTTGAATAGTGCCAAAACTCATGTGTTTCAACTCTGAACAGTGTCACAACTCTTGTGATGAAAATCACCAAAGGAACCTTGAGCCACCATAATCGTGAGCCAACACCGGAAACCTTCAGTCATCAGAACCGTGAGCCATGATGTCACATATTTTTCATTTATGAATTTATGCAAGAATAATATTAGTCCAAGAAAATCAAAGATATGGAGATAATTTTTCAATTCCAAGACAAAATATTGGTTCGAGTGGTTGACCAAGAATCTTGGAATTCTTGGGCAAAAGATCTTAGAGTTATTTATTCTTTGCTAATTGTTAGAAAAAGATTTTGAAAATCTTGGGCAAAATATCTTGGAGTTATTTATTATTTGCTAATTGTTAGTAAAATATCTTGAAAGTTATTTATTAATTGCTAATTGTTAGCAAGGATCATGGAAAATATTCATTATTTAGGAAATTATTGTACCCACTATGGATTTATTAAATTCATAAGTGGATTTATTTAGATATTTGTTATTTCTAGTTTCCATTGAATTTATGTTTAAAAGCGAGCACTCTCTCTATTATTGATGCAGAACCCCTCTCTCTCCTCGGGGCTGCTCGACCTCCTGGTATAGGATCGTTCAAAAGACTGAGTTGAATTAGGTCTTAGGGCCCCCTACTGGAACCCAATTCAAGTTACACAATCCCTTTTCTCTTGAGGCACAGGTTCTATGCAAACCCGCGGGCTCCTGCTAAGCCCTTGTTCCCTTTTTGAAATTGGAATTAAAAACATGTGCTAGCTCTCTGGGCTAGGCCCCTTTCACCCATGTGACCTCAGGTTGTGACCTGGGGCTAAACCCTGAAGGGATCTTCGGACTTCGGGCTTCAACCTTTTTCACAAAAGCAACCTCCTTTTCCCCCAAACTCTGAACCGACGAACACAACTGGCGCAAGGATCAATGGTCCCCGCCACTTCCTTAGATCAATGACCCTCAATGCTTCAGGCTTCGGGAGTTTTGGCTTCACCAACTCTGCTTTCCTCCGAAGGGATCTTCCTATAAATTCCATGGATCTCTACCAGGTGTTCTCCCTGGATCTAAGGGTCTAGATTAACTTCAGTCGTCGGCCTTCAGGATTTTTCTCTCCTCCTACCTATGTTCCTCCCAAATAGTGAACCAACGAAGCGTTGATTGAACACCACGTGTCATGTTCCAATGGACGGCTATGATTTCTTTGACTATCGTATCTTTGGGAATTCTCTGCCCAGACTTACCTTTTTCCTTATGAAGTGTTGTTCCTGCAGATCTTCGGATCTACTTCCACGCATCCCCTGGTGATCAACAACCAAGATCTATTTCGAACTTCGGGCTTCAGGGATTTTTGAAGCACCAAAATTCAATTTCTTCAAAGTGGCTTTCCTCTGAAGTTCACCATCTATCGCCATGTGTCCCTTCAAATGATGGATGGTTCCAACTGCATTTGAAACTTCGAGACTTCGATTATCCCTCTCTCCTGGGCACTTTAAAAATGGTTAAAGCCCCATGCGCTTACCTGGATCTGACGACTGTCGATCCACATGCCCAGATCCAATGGTTGGGATCTTTCTTTCTCTTGTGCGTGCTCCTTTGGTTGTTTGGACGTAGAATTTGATAGTCCAGATATCTCCCTTGTAGCTAATCCGACGGTTGTTGTTTCTCCTACTCCCGAGCTTTGGCTTTCTCCTGAAATTGGGAAAAATTGTAAGTGTTCAAAGGTTTTGTCCCTTGAACCTTCTCCTATGAACCCGACTACGGGGTTTCTTCTGCACTTTTCCTCCTAAGTTTTGGGACTTCGAGAAATTTCGTTGGCATGCACCTTGCACTATCCCTTCTAAGCTTCTGCCAATGTAATTTGACTTTTCTATGGCACACACTTACGCTCTATGTGCAAACTTGCACTGTTTTTCCAATTTGAACCTGTAAAGGTCTTTGACCTCCGCTCACTATGCAAAGTCACCATGCACACTTACATTGCGCTTCCTGAGCCTTGTCGTTTCTCGGCTTTCCAAGGGACTTGTCCCTTAGGCTTCCCTTCAAAATATTTATGTGCCCTCCTGGAAATTAATGCTCATCCTCCTAATATTTTTGAACTTGAAACAAGTTATCTCCTACTTGCACTCCTTGCACTTTTATGAACCTTCATATGGCTTCATATTTTCAACACTTTGTCTAAGTGTTGGCCTGGTGCACTCCTTGCATAGGTCTTCCTCCATACTCATGATCTCTCTTAGGTTCATTTATGCACTCCTTGCATCCTCTCAATGCACACCTTGCAGAGCTTCCTCCCTTAGAGTATTCAACAACTCTGGTTCGCATGAGATTCAGTTGCTCGAACCTCAGAAGTCTTTGTCCTTTTTTTCCTCGAAGGGATATCTCTTCCCTCTTATAAAAATCTACTCAAATCACTCCTTGTTGAGCTTACATCGTGTTCAGTAACTCTGTCGGTGTCATCTCCTTGACACTCTTCTCTCCCTCTGAACTCGAAACAAAGTTCACTTGTGAACACTTGCACCTTCTCAATGCCCTCCTGGCAAGGTTATACAGAGTGTTCAACAACTCTATCTTATGTGCCTTCTCTGCAGAGTTCTCCTCCAAGGTGTTCAACAAACTTGAGGCTCCTCTCTGAGTCTGTAGATGTTCTGATGTTTCCACCTAGTACTTTCTCCTCTGAACTCGAAGGAGATTTCAGATATGCACTCCTTGCGTTGGCTCATAGAGTTTCCAATACCCTGTCATGCACTCCTTGCATTTAACCTAAAGAACCCCAAAATAATCGAACCAACTCACAGACAGAGAATTTTTTCTATCCATGTAGATGGAAACCTATCATACACATCTACAACATAAATGAACACACATTGACAACATAAAACAAGCATTCACCACACCGGATTTCATAAACATTGAAATATGTTATTTTGTATTGATATCATAATGTCAATTACAATGTGTGCAAAAGATCAGACTACAACAGAGTCTCGTCTCTTCTCTCCCTGGATTACAATGACTTTCTATCAAATTTCAGCAGCCTCTATTAGGAATATGTTACAACTCTTTATACAAGAGGGGCTCATTGAGACTTTCCCTCCAAGTACACTAGTGGTGTCTAATCACCATCAAAATTCTTATCCACTGAGGCTTATTACATTGAATGGACATTAACAATTCATATCTGAGGTGAAGATCGAGATCTATACAAATCATACCTCATTAAGGCCTCTCTTTCTACTACCTATACAAAGGAAATAACTCATCTCTACCAAGCCTTACCACATTTAATTTTCTTTTAGTTACATTGAATTTTAAAATTGAAGGAAAAATGAGATGGTCGGTGCCTCTCCCCTCCTTGAATGCGCTTTGATGTGATGGAATGTTGGTGCATTTCTGAGGTGGAGCGATTCTCCTGCATCATACTCCACTATTGGGAAAATCATGAGCTCCTTCTCATGGCTACCTCTACTCCATTGTTGAAATCCCCCTGGATCCCAAAATCTCCCTTGGAGTTGCCCACCTGCTCCTTTGATATGTTGTTGTTGTTGTTGTTGTTGTTACCATGTTGCTCTTGTAGGCTTTCCTCTATTCAACTTGCTCCTACTAATAGTATCCTCTACTGACCTCAAAATCAGCCTCCTTATCTCCTCTACTACCTCCTCTAGTTGCTCTACTCATTGGCTTCTTCTTTGTAAATTGATCTGTTGCATCTACTCATGTTGAGTAAAGGGGAGATCAACTTGATATCCCATGCTACCTTCATCTCATGTGGCCTTGACTTGCCAATTCCCTGCAGAATAAGATTCTACAGTCTCCTCATTGAAATTTTGTTTAGCTATCTCCTCTAATAGATTGACTTATGACAACTCCTCTTTTTCTAGTTCCACTCCAGGTTCTTCTAGCTGCTCCTCAGGATGGAATTATTCTTCTCTTTGCATGAATGCATCTTGGCAGTATTTCTATGGTTGTGGATTGTTCAACCAATCCTCCATCATCTCCAAGTCCATATCCCATGGAGTGAGAACCTTATTTGTATGCTCCTCTTCCTCTATCGGGTAAGACATTGCAGTTACCTCTTGTTCAGCTCTTGGTTGAAAATTTTGAGCAATCTTACTAAATGCCCCTCTTCTTTTTCTACCACTTGGGCAGATTCTGATGTCTACTCCTTCTCCTCCTTTATGAAAGTCAAATTTGGTTGTCCTTCTGTTGCACTTAAATTTTTTGCACTGGCCTCTACTTGGTTGCTTGGTAGGAATATATGAATTCCCCCAATGATCATAATGATCCTCTGATCCAATTCCATCAACACTCCTTGTTGATATGAACTCACCTAGATGTTCATCTATTCTCCCTTTCCCACCTGAAAATATATGGTTTCTCCTCTACCCTCCTGGAAGTCCATGAGATCAACTCATATGATCTCATTTCCCACTTGGAAACTTGAAAATTCTCTTATGCCCTCCTAGCAGTTTATGAGATCACCAGATGATCTCTCTTCCTCCACACTGATGCTTTCTCCAACCTCTGGCTTGCAAATCAAAACCTTCTCCTCCATGGTGCTGAGCTTTTCAACATGCCTTAGCCAGGTCCTCAACACTTGTTCCTACCTTCTGGACAACAAACTCTGAACATGCCATTTTATTTTTTGCTTCATTGTCTATTCATACCTCCAGTGTACATGTGCTTCTTATTGCATCTTCAAAATTATCCTATCGATCTTCTCTCTAATTTCCTCGAGCTCTTTGTCCATCTCTTCCTTGCCTTTTTGCTAGGAGGGTTGTCTGCAGTCCACTCTGGAACTAAGAGTGTCTCTAGCTTCTCCTACAACCCACCTGGTTGTATATTGATTGTTGGACACTTGCAATTAATCACTCATAGAGAATTTGCACTATGTCTCCTCCTTCACTTGTTGTCTACAAATGAACTTTATCTTTGATACTACTTGATGAAAACCCCCTCTCTCTCCTTGGGGATGCTCGAACTCCTGGTCTAGGATCATTCGAAATATTGAGATGAATTAGCTCTTTGGCCCCCTTAATGGAACCCGAATCAAGTTACACAGTCCCCTTTTATCGTAAGGCACATGTTCTATGAAAACTCGCAGGCTCATGCTAATCCCCTATTCCCTTTTTGAAATTGGAATTAAAAATAGGCTCTAGCTCTCTTGGGTACGCCCCTTTCCCCCATGTGACCTCGGGTTGTGACCTGGGGCTAAGCCCTAAAGGGCATTGTTGGCCCTTGACCAAGTTTTGAGGATTCTTGGTCATGTTTGACCTAATTTTGGGACTTCGACAGGATGTCGAAGGTGGAGAGCAATATGAAGCAGAGATCGTGGGATCTCGGCCCCTTTTAGGGCCCTTTTTTGGATTTGGGATTATGTAATAGGTAACGGGTATGGGAATGTCGACCCATGGGTTTACCCATGTTGATGCCTATTTTGCATGTATAAATAGAAGGCTAGGAAATATAAGAAGAGGAAGTTGCAAGTGTGATAGGTTCTAACGAATGGCTAAGTGCTAGAATGGGATCTATGTGATCAATAATTGTATGACTTTGTTCTTACTGTGTGCTAAGAACTTGCAGAGCTAAGTGCAAGTGATTGTAAGAAGGCTCTATGCTTAGACCTAGTTCAGGGAAGGAAGATCTGGTGAGGTGCGCGTAGATCTCTTGTCCTATGCAGAGTAGGGTTTTTGGTTGCTCTCTGCATGTAACTGATTGAAGAAGCTAGTAAAGAAGACAAAGAGTTGGTGGATGTAGCCCTAGGGTGGGGGTGAACCACGTACAAGTTGTGTTTCTCTGCTTTGTGTGATGTCTTGATGTGTTTATATGTTAACTTTCTTAGTGCTTTGATGAATGATAGGTAGATCTGTTATTACTTTATGCTTAATGGTAATAATAAATGTTGGATCTGACCTGTGTGGATGTGCTTAGTGCTTGAATATGTTATATCTGATATGTTATGTATCATTAAGTGCTGATAGATACTAGATCTGGTTGAATATTGTGATGTTCAATTATTAGGGTTGAATTGTAATGTAACTAGGGCTAGATTTTGATGAATGTTAACTGTTGAGTGCTATGTTAAGTGTTGGAATCAAGAGTCCTGCAACCACCCCTGCCTCTACCTCGGGTGAGACTTCATATGCTTCGCAGGTGTTTTCGAAAGGGTCAATAGTTAGGGTTTTGTTGGTGTGTTGTTGTAGCATTGAACCCTGGGTCTGCCCCTGTGCCAACAAATGGTTCCGTTGTCGGGACCTGAAACTATGATAGCTAGGAATTGAGGAAAAAGGAGCTTTGTGTGAATATTCGACCTGAAATTATGAAATATCTATGCATAGATCTGTCGCTCCAGTGTGCAATATTCTACTCTATCTGTGAAGCTCTGTGCTAAGAAAATAAGTCTGATACGAAGAAAAGATGTAAAAGTGAGACTAAAGAGGTAAGACCTGAAAGCTTTGTGCTCTGTAGAAGTAATATAAGTGGAGATTTTTGTTTCTAAAGTATGAATATAGGTTTGCTTGACAAGATTTGTCCTAGCTTGAAAACTGGGGAACTGATAGATGAAGAAATATTTCATATGCTTAGATCTGATAAGAATAATGAAAGATATGTTATACCCATGCATAGAGAGAATGCTTGGACTAAAAAATGGATGCAGGATCCTAGAGAGAATTTTTTGCAGGTTAGATACCATGATCCTAGCATGCAGTACAGGAAAGGCTGGGGATCATTTAAGAGAAAGAGAGAATTAACTCTTTGTTACAGTTGTTGAAAACCATGACATCTTGCTAAGGAATTCCCTAGAAGAAGACCTAGTTTCCTCTGTTGCAAATCTATGGACCATGAAGTTTTGGATTTCCCTAGAATGATTGCTAAGGTTGAAAGGATGAATATGAGACAAGAAGACCATGAGAAAGGTCAAGAAACTGAGACTATTGTAGAACCCCAGAAAGAATCAGAAAAAGTATTGCTACAGATGAAAGAAACCCTGAATAACCATCGACATGTCAGCTTATAAGATATCTTCAAATAAAAATAATGCATTGAAGTAAGAATAGGAGAGTTCGACATTGACTGTGTTCTGGATGAGGAAATACACGTGAATGTCATGAAAGAAAGAACTTGGGAAGCTATAGGAAATCCTATTATGATTCCTTCATTGGGAGGAATAGGATTATTCAGAGGAAAGTTGATAACCCTATGTGGAAGACTTACCCAGATATCTATGAGTGCCAATGGAACTTCGACAGAGGAGGAATTTGAATTTGTTAAATTTATTGAGAACAACGCTCCATTTTCCATGTTACTAAGAAAACCTTGCATTGAAAGAGATCAGGCCAGAAGGAAAGAATAAGACGTTTTAGAACAAAAGAAGCAAGAGTTTAAATATTTCATAACTAGGAGGATCGTACACTTGATTAAAGATCAAGAGAACTGAGCAAAGTTGTTTACAACCATATATTTGGATATCGAAGTGGGAAGAACACTAGAAGACCCAAAAAAGACCGAAGTACTTATTCTAGATACCGATCAAGTATTACCCCTGTTCTCTAGGAAAGAATCTCACTAGCGCAAAGTTATTATATCAAAGAAAGATAAGAATCGAAATGGAAAAAGGAATATCAAGACGAAGCTCACTGGAAAGAAGGCTAGAAAACTAAGTAAGAAGAGAGCTAAGATCGAAAAGGTACAGAAGGTTCTACATGGAACTTCGCAGAAGAAAAATTTACAAATTGGAACTTCGTCGGGATAGCAGAACTGCGTCACATGGCACTTTGCCATGGCGAAGAAATATAGTCGTTGGGAATAGTATAATCGTTTGACTGATGACCCGAAAAGGTAGAAAGGAATTTATGATCAAAAAGTTTACCACCAGACCATTGGGACCGTGCCATAACGGACATAACTAAGTTAATGAAGGCTTCTCAACTGTTGCAAGCGATCCGTTGTCAAGTTATCTATTTATCCCATCGTGCCACGCAACAAGAACACTTTTTCCAACCGTGACTATCTGAGCTTGTAGAATAGTTGATTTTTCACAGTGATCATCGTTTTATTTCCATCTATCCTGTTGCATTGAGCAGTTACTCTTTGAACCCGAGATATTCAATCACAAGTGTGTATGTTCGAATAAATTAGTGCACTCAAAGTGTCTGCAAAGGAAGTACTCATCAATCTCATGACTGAGAGAACCATGTCTGAATGAATGATGTCTAAGGGTGTACAAGCATCATCGACGAGAGGAGTGGAAGCCTCTCCGTCGACTGCTTGTGGAGCCAGATCATCTCAACCATCACCAAAGAAGAGAACCAAACACAGATATGACCTAGCAAATGCAAAGCTGATCCCGACCATATTACTCGATTAGATCCCGCCTCTGGCCAGCACAGTGAGTCGAGATAGTGTGCCAAGAAACTTTGAGTATGTTATCTCTCCAAGAAACTCTTTGGGGTTGTAAGCCAAAGATGCTTGGTAACTTAAGAAAATATAATTTAGGTATGCTTGGATCAATGGGATAACTTAATAACTAATGAAATGGACAACTCATCATACATTCGAATAAGACAGTGCTTTTAGAGATCAATAATCAGAAAAAATAGTTTAAACAGGGGATGAAGAATACTAATCTTGGTAACCAAATACAATAAGGTGCAGGGTCATACAAGATAGCAAGGATGTTCTCCAATTCAATTTTATGAGCTTAATAAAGAGATGACAGTCTTTAGAAGCTAAAACAAACTGGATTCAAGTGCAGAGAGATGAAATACATGACCAATCTAATATTGAAGACAAAAGAAAACTGTGATTCTATTATCAAATAAGAGTCTATTACAGTAGCAAAATTGTATCCAAAAATCACCCCTATTCCCCAGAAGGCGTAGGCTTATATAGCCTTTACATAAAATAACTGAGATCCTATGAAAGAGGATCGAAAAATTAAAAATAACATAAGACTAAAACTGAGTTACAAAATGAAAGGATCTGATCCTATATTAAAGGAGTCAAACTCTTATCTAAGTCTAAAGTATTTGACAACTGCTCTGCATGCTAGAGGATGTAGGAATCTTCTTTGAGTTTTATCCACCATCTGGACTATGATTCATTGCTTCAGAAACTGAATATAAGATCAATGTTGACCAAATTTGCCACCTACAAGAAAATCCCCCAGTTTGCAAGTTTGTGCAACCTATCATTCTTGAGCCACTGTCATATCTGCAAACAAAATATCTACTAGAACTTGCCAAACAGAATAAAATCGAGGAAAACAAAAGGATGTTTCCTTCAATGTAGGAAGAAAAGAAGAATATGCTCTGGTGTAAATATGTCACTTAGATTGCATCAAAGCTAACAATAATACATCTGGATTTCCATTCTCAGGAACCTTCTGCAGTTAATGAAAGCACACTTCCACCCTCCAAATCCCACACACGAATAGTACAATCCATACTGCCTGATACCAATACTTATCTACTCTATGAGTAACCACCATATTATGTGCTGCCAGACAGAGTATAGGACCTGTGTGGCCTGTAAAAGACTGTAAAGCCACATTTACACCAATTTTCTGTTGTAATACATCTTCTTTAGCATAAAGATTTGGACCATTCCATCTTTTAAAGCTTTATCTTACCACTACAAAAGCCATATACTAAAGCAAATGGCATATGGAATTCTCTTAAAATATCATGGCACCTACAATCTCCTTCTACGTAATATCTTTGATACCATAACATGTATGCATAAATTATGGCTCTTTCGTAACACCTGGGATTAAAGATACACATGGGAGCATTATGTTTAATTATGTATTTGCTTCACAACATTCATACAACTGTAATATGATGCTAATAGTTTGCAGGAGGGCTTGGTTCTCAATGGTAATTGTGTGGCTTGTGTATTTTGTGGATGACAGGTGGAATAAGGAGTTCAGCTTGGAATATTTAAACTTTGACTTATGCATATAGTTTGACACACAATATGGGTTTGGCCTTTGGGTCAGAGATGAGCTTTCGATATGGCATGTGTACATAACATGAGAGTTTGGTAAGATGATAGTTTGATTCATGGAATGGATTATGAGTTAATACGTGGCTTTGATATGTCAACTATGGATCAACTCATATCTCGACTCACAACTTGATTCTTAGTTGACTCATAGCTTGTGAATTATGCATGTGGTTATGAATTAGGGATTTGTCTTAAGTTTAGAATCACTTAGAGCAGCCATCACTTCATAATTTAAATAATGAAAATAATAGATGTAAATCTAAAGATGCCTTAAGAATAGGTTTTAGAAAATGTAACAATTTCTGTGTTTTTGTAATGCAGGTTAAGAGGAGAAGATCAAAGGATGCTAAGCTAAAGTGATTACCCACAAGCTGGATGAAGGTGAAGATTTAAGACACTGACCAAATGATGATAAGAAAAATGACTAAAACAGAAAGAGAGAGAGATAAAAACGCTCTCAAAACACCATTGCATTTTTATCGCTAACAGAGTACACCATGATTACGACATACCTCTCGAAGGGGATACACACAGTTCAAGTGTAGCAAGACAAGATCACAGTGTTGAAGTTCAATGAGTTCAACCTAAAACATCGCAAGAACTACAGTATGCTCGCCCCGTATAAATACCTGACCAGAACTTAGGGGAAGAAATTGAAGATAATCCCCCAGCCATGGACAATGAACCTTGCGCAGTCCACCCTGTTCAATGTAATGAAGATCCCACACTTCGGAAGGCACCAGGAAGTGAACGCATGTGTTAAGCTATTACTTTCATGTTACCATGGTGATTACTTATGTCTAGACCCCCGTATCACATTCAATCCAACGTTGATCCATAGGATCACGGTATTAAGTATGCAAGGACCTGACCCATAGGAGTTCTATCTAGGAAAAGCCACAGATCACATGCTAGCCCAAAAGATCAAGGATACATACGACGATGTTGAAAAGGGAACACGAGGCTACAAGGCAGCCTCCATCCAGAATGGCACAGTGCACCTAGCATGTCATTTAATAGCTGGAAAGTTATTAAGGAAGAACCAACCTACGCAGGTCACAGGAGTTTTTGTTGACCTCGCAGGGAAGTGTGTAGAAGGTCTACAAATGAACTGGGTGAAGTACCTAGTTAATCAACTGGAACTAGACTACCACAAAGCGTAGGATCAAGGCTACGAGTTTCATTTTAGTTGTCTCTTGATCTTCATCACCTTTGTTTCATGGGAAACGTCGGAAGGTGCAACCTTCCCAAATATTGAACCACGCGAGCTGCTTGCTTCGAAGTTCACTACCCTTTGGTACTCAAGTGATATAAACAAACAGTGGTAGTTGAATGTTGTTTTGCAAACTTTCTACCTTCAGCTGAAGAGATCCATCAAATTTGAACCTCACATCACTCCGAAAACCCTACACATATTCTAACCCCTGATGAAGTTCTGTGTAGATCGACACTTCATCTACCTTACAGTGTGAGCTGATGAACATAAGGAGCAACTTCAATCGTACTATAAACTCACAGAAGAGGACCTTGAGGAGATCACTAAGGATTGGTCAGCAGACCTCCTTGTTCCCGCAGACCCTGCAGAGATATCTGACCCTAATATCCCAGAGACCACACATAAAGAACATGATACACATGGGCCCAATAGAAAGAAGAAGACCAAAGAGATCCAAGACTTAAAAAATGCCTCTAGAAATACTATTTCAGTATCACTGACCAAGGGGGTGATGACAAAGTAGAAGAAATATATAGCAAATGAGATGAACAAAATCTAGGCAAAGTAACACCACCTAGAGATGAGGTTGATCACCTAAAGAAGAGGAAGGTTTCACCCCTAAAATATTCTTCTCGGAAGAAATCCAGAGCCACCGTGACCAAGATGAATACTGTGCTTACTGCTGATGATTTTGACTTTGTCATAGCAACCCTGAATGATGCTTTGCTGGAAATCATGGAGAAACAGGAAGCTAAGAAGGAGGAAATGTACGATAGAAATGAGATCGAACTATGAGGGGTACAGTAGGCCATTCAGTCTAGTCGCGCAATCTCCACTGCACCCCTGCCATCAAGAGAACCAGATTTGGGAGATGAGTCAGCCTAGCTCCACCGACTAGCTGATGCGATCGAAGCTCGCCTTCATCATGCTCAAGAAGAAACAGAACAAGCCACCCATGCCTTGAAGAAAGTGCAAGGTGTAATCATAGAACAATGTAGAGTTGCAGAGAAGGATAAGGTTTCTCTCTAGGAAAAGTTTGAATAAGAGAAAGTACAGATGAAACAAGAAAAAGAATAGTTGCTCGTAGAGCAACTCGAAGTGAAAGAAGCAGTCAACAAAGCCCTCCGCTCTATGATGGTCTTAGAGCCACAAGAAGAAGAGCGAGTCATGCATCAAGTAGATCATCCTGTAGAAGCTATCCAACAACTACAAAAACAAATAACATACTTAGAGCTCCGCGCAGTGCCCAACACCCTGCAGGATGTGTGGGATCAAAGAGAAGCAACTGCTCAAAGCGTATTTGAGAGAATAAAGGCCCTTTCCATGGAATGTAAGAAACTCACTGATAGTAATGCCCAGACCTATGAACAACTCATTGAGAATCCAGAACTGAAGGAACTGGAGTCGCAACTCCAAGAGGTGAAGTATCAAGCAGAGACAATATAGGCGCAGTTGAATCCCCTCTCAGCTATGGAAAGAATGAAGCGATCCCAAGAGCATTGTACTACCCAGCAGCAGGTCCACACTATTCAGATCAGAGTTATGGAAGTAACCCAGAGGCTCCAACCAGTAAAGGATGAGGCTTACCAACTGTTCACAAATATCGAAGGTCGAGGAGAAGAATTGGAGCACGTTGCCACTATTGTTGAACAATGCCTAGAGGGACCTGTCAACGAAGCAATCATACAAGATTTCATTGAACAGGATTTTGTGGCACAACAACAAGATGAAGTAGCTCGAGCCAAGCTTGAGGCTTTTGAAGTAGACCTAGTCAGATCAGAGTGACTCAGGACGATTCCCAAGTGAGTGTTGGGGCTTGTTGGCCTTTGACCAAGTTTTGAGGATTCTTGGTCATGTTTTACCTGATTTTGGGACTTCGACAGGTTGTCGAAAGCGAAGCGCAAGACGAAGCAGAGATCGCGGGATCTCGACCCCTTTTAGGGTTCTTTTTTGGATTTGGGATTATGTAATGGGTATGGGAATGTTGGCCCATGGGTTTACCCATGTTTAGGCCTATTTTGTATGTATAAATAGAAGGCTAGGAAATGTAAGAAGAGGCAATTGCAAGTGTGCTAGGTTCTAACAAATGGCTAAGTGCTAGAATGGGATCTATGTGATCAATAATTGTAATACTTTGTGCTTATTATGTGCAAAGAGCTTGCAGAGCTAAGTGCAAGTGATTGTAATAATTCTGTGTGCTTAGACCTAGCTCGGGGAAGGAGGATCTGGCGAGGTGCGTGCAGATATCCTGTCCTATGCGAAGTAGGGTTTTTGGTTTCTCTGTGCATGTAACTGATTGAAGAAGATAATAAAGAAGACAAAGAGTTGGTGGACGTAGCCCCAGGGTGGGGGTGAACCACGTACATGCTGTGTTGCTCAGCTTTGTGTGGTGTCTTGATGTGTTTATATGTTAACTTGCTTAGTGCTTTAATGAATGATAGGTACATCTGTTATTTCTTTGTGCTCAATGGTAAAAATAAATGTTGGATCTGACCTGTGTGGATGTGCTTGGTGCTTGAATCTGCTAGATCTGATATGTTTTGTAACGCTAAGTATTGCTAGATGCTAGATCTGGTTAAATATTGTGATGTTAAGTTATTAGGGTTGAACTGCCTTGTAACTAGGGCTAGATATTGATGAATGTTAACTACTGAGTGCTCTGTTAAGTGATGGAATCACAGATTTGTGTCCCAGCTAAGGCTGTAGACGTCAAAGTCCTGCAACCACCCCTGCCTCTACCTCGGGTGATACTTCATCTGCTTCGCACGTGTTGTCGAAAGGGCCGATAGTTAGGGTTTTGTTGGTGCAATGTTGTAGCATTGAACCCTAGGTATGCCCATGTGCCAATAGGTGCTTTAGAATTCAGCCTTCATCCTTTTTGACAACAAAAAACTCCTTTACCCCAGAACTCTGAATCGATAAACACAACTGGTGCGAGGATCAACAGTCCCTTCCACTTCCTTAGATAAACGACCCTCAATTCTTCAGGCTTCGGGAGTTTTGGCTTCACCAACTCCGCTTTCCTTTGAAGGGATCTTCCATCGAAGTACATGGATCTTTTCCATGTGTCTTTCCTAGATCCAACGGTCTATATTAACTTCAGTCTTTGGCCTTCATGATTTTTCTCTCCTCCTACCTTTGTTCCTCCCGAATAGTGAACTTGCTAAGCGTTTATCAAATGCCATGTGTCATGTTCCAATGGACGTCCAGGATTTCTTTAGCTCCCATCTCCTCGAGAATTCTCTGCCCATACTTACCTTTGTCCTTCCAGAGTGCTATTCCTCTGGATCTCCGGATCTACTACCACACATACCCTGGAAATCAACGACCAAGATCTATTTTGTACTTCGAGCTTCGAGGATTTTCGAAGCACCAAAATTCAATTTCTCCGAAGTGGCTTTCCTCTGAAGTTCACCATCTTCCATCATGTGTCTCTCTGAATGATGGATGGTTCTGACTGGCTTCATAACTTTGGGACTTCATCTATCCCACTCTCCTATGCACTTTAAAAGGGTTAAATTCTTGTGCATTTACCTAGATCCGACGATTGTCAATCCACGCACCCAAATCTAACGAATGGGATATGTCTTTCTCATGTGCACACTCCTTTGTTTGTATGGACTTATAATTTGACACTCTAGATCTCTCCCTTACAGCTAATCTAACGATTTTTGTTGCTCCTCCTCATGAGCTTTGGCTTTCTCCCAAAATTGGGAAAATTTGTTACTGTTCAAAGGTTTTGGCCCTTGAACCTTCCCCTATGAACCCGAATGCGGGGTATCGTATACTCTTTTCCTCCGGAGCTTTGGGACTTGGAGAAATTTCATCGGCATACACCTTGTGCTATCCCTTCTAAGATTCTGCTAATGTAATTTGACTTCACTCTGGCACACACTTGCACTATACATGCAAACTTGCATTGTCTTTCCAATTTGAACCTGTAAGGTCTTTGACCTCTGCTCGTTGTGCAGATTCACCATGCACACTTTCACTACCCTTCTCGATCCTTGCAGTTACTTGTATTTCCAAGGGACTTGACCCTTCTTCTTTCCTTCAAAGGATTTATGTGCCCTCCTATCACTTAATGCTCGTCCTCCTGAGATTTTCAAACTTGAAATAAGTTCTCTCCTACGTGCACTCTTTTCACTTGTTTGAACCTTTAGGCAAATTCATATTTTCAACACTTTGTCTAAGTGTTGGCCTAGTGCACTCTTTTCATAGGTCTTCCTCCAGACTCCTGATCTCTCTCAATTTCACTGATGCACTTCTGGAATCCTCTCAATGCACACCTTTTAGAGATTCTTCCCCCATAGTATTCAACAACTCTGGTTCACATGAGCTTCAACTTCTTGGACCTCGGAGGTCTTTCTCCCTTTGTTCCTCGAAGGGATATCTATGCCCTCTTGGCAACTTCTTCTCAAATCACTCCTTGATGAGATTACAGAGTGTTCAGTAACTCTATGGGTGTCTTCTCCTTGAAACTCTTCTTTCCCTTTGAACTCAAAACAAAGTTCACTTGTGCACACTTGCACCTACTCAATTCCCTCCTGGTAGAGTTCTACAGAGTGTTCAACCACTCTATCTTATGTGCCTTCTCTACACAGTTCTCCACCAAGGTGTTCAACAAACTTGAGGCTCCTCTCTGAGTCTATATATTTTCTGGTGTGCCCACCTAACACGTTGTCTTCTGAACTCGAAGTAGAGTTTTGATATGAACTCATTGGGTTGTCTCATAGAGTTTCCAATACTCTATCATGCACTCCTTGCATTTAGCCTAAACAACCCATAAATAATCCAGAAAACTCATAGACAAAGAATATTGTCTATCTCTGCAGATGGAAACCTATCATACACATCTACAACATAAATGAACACACATTGACAACATAAAACAAGCATTCACTACACATGATTTCATAAACAGTGAAATCTGTTCTTTTGTATTAATATCAGAATGTCAATTACAATGTGTGCAAAAGATCAGACTACAACAGACTCTCAGTTCTTCTCTCCCTAGCTTACAATGTTTTTCTATCAACTTTCAACAACCTCTACTAGGCATACGTTACAACAATTTATACAAGAGGGGCTCATTGAGCCTTTCCCTCCAACTACACTAGTGGTGTCTAATCACTATCAAAACTCCTATCTATTGAGCCTTATTACATTGAATGACAATTAACAATTCAGATCTAAGGTGAAGCTCAAGATATGTACAACTCATACCTCATTAAGGCCTTTCTTTCTACTTCCTCTACAAAGGAAATAACTCAGCTCTACCAAGCCTTACATCATTTAATCTTCTTTTAGTTACATTGAATTTTAAAATTCGAGGGCAAAATGAGGCGCCTCTCCCTTCCTTGAATGCGCTTTGATGTGCTGGAATGTTGGCGCATTACTGAGGTGGAGTGATGCTCCTGATAAATTATTTAGGGGGGACTCTTAGAGAAATCTCCGAATGACAATGGAATAAATTAGTGAGTTTTTATTTTAATTATAGTTTTATAATTTCCTTAGTGTGTGATTTAATTAATTCACTGAATTTTTATTCTATAGTTTTATGATTTCCTTAATGTGTAATTTAATTAATTCATTTGAGTTTTCATTTTAATTATGGTTTTATAATGTCTGCACCGTGTGATTTAATTAATTCATTTGATTTATTTTCTTTGCATGTTTGTAACATATTGATTTCTTTTAATTAGCTTAATTAATTTAATTAATTTATGAAATGAGTGCTAGTGTAGAATAAATACCAGCAGTATGTTCTATTGAGGCAGTGCCCACTCCACTAGAATTGAGTGTCGTGTAGCTTAGATGGTTTCTTTGGTTTCTTGTAATTCACGTAGGATTTATTTAATTTAATTATGTAACTAATTTATTGATTCAATTTGTTCATGTAATTAGATTACTCATGTGAGGTTGTGTTTGTTTATGCAACCGAGTGTTCATGTTGGATTTCATTTGTTTATTTGTTTCTAATAAATACATTTCATATTGGGTTTCATTCTTTTATGTCGTTGAATAACTGTGCTTAATACAATGAATATATTTGTTGGTTTGAGTAATAAGATGGATTATCTTGGCAAGGATTAGGCTCTGATTTTGAGGACTTAGTTAATTTATTTTCCAGCAAATAGTTAATTAATTTCTTTTATCTCGTGTGTTTCATTTTCAACAAGTGCGATGTGAATTCCAATTTCTATAAAAGTAATTAGAGTTTCAATTCTGCAATCAATTTACCAATACCTGCAGGTGGTTGAAGGAAGGGAGTTGTGGATCCCACCACTTCTTGAGTGATTTACTTTCCTGTCAGTATTCTTTCATTTTTGCAATGTGTGAAAATGTGGATTTTTGTAGAACTTTTCCATAGCTTGAGAATTGTCTATACTCCGACCACAAATGTAATCATTGATACTATGACTACAACACATAGAAAGAATAGTTGTTCCTTCATATACAATGCACGACAGTTCACAAGTTCCATAGAAATACATGATTGATAATTAAATGCATAGTCTTTCTAAATATCTTCTTGAGAAATTAGGAATGTGATTAAAAGACCCAACATTTTTGGCATCGTTGTCGGGGAACTGTCAATGGTGCAATGTTCTTTCTAATATTGATTTCATTTTCATTTTTTTGTTTTGATAAGTGTTCATTTAGAATGTTTTTTTGGCACGTGTTTCCTTTCATCTTGTGAGGTGTGTTTATTTTTTTATATTGTACAATAAAAGGAAAAGAACTCCCAAAAACACCTGGTGCAGTAAGAGTCGGTCATCATACTAATATCTTTTTCAATTTGGCAAGCATATTACATGTGCTATCATAACTGCTACAACACTCAATGCATTTCCACAACACTGGTTTTGATGTTGCAACACCGTCAGTTGAATACCTATGATTGACCATTGTTGCAACTGATTACGGTGGAATTGTGTCACTATTTTGTGTTTCTATTACACTAGTTGGGACATTGATGGATGCATCAAATTATTGAAGAAGTTGGCAAGAGGAAGAAGGCATTGGTGAATGAGAATTTTACTAAATAAGGTACAAGGGGAAGTAGAATCCTTCAAGCTTGAAGATCAGATATGAGGTTAATTTTCATTAATTTTATGTAGCATCTTGCGTTGTTGAAGATTTAATCTTATTTCATTATTTATCCATCTTGCTCCTTCCCTCTTTTCATCACTTCTCTTTACCTTCTTGCTCCTATATTTTTTTCTTTTCCCTAATCATATACTCTTCATCTCTTCCCTTGTTTTCTTGCTCTTAAGATTCCTTTTTCTATCTTATCTCTTCTTCCCCTCTTGATTCCCTTTCCTCTTATTTTTGTTTCTTATTAATTGTTCCCCCTACCACCTCTTCTCTCCTATATATTTTCATTATTTCCTCATTATCTTCTTTATCTCACCCTCTTACTATAATTCCGCTCCCCTTCTATTCATTAAACCATACTTCTTCATTTATACCCTTTTTGCAACCCTTGATTCTCCATTGATTACCTTTTCCCACACACAGTCTCCTTGATCTTAGGCATAATGTCAAATTCACACTACTCGATATCTTGATGATGGTAATATGTTTTTTTAATTAAACTTTCAAATCCATCCTGATACAAAAATCATAATTTCATTGTGGCCATCATTTCACGGGTAGTGAGACACTTCATGTACTCTCTTGGATCCTCTCTCACTATACCAATTTCATATTTGAGTTAATGGGGCACTTCATGGACTTGCACGATGGTTATGTCAGGATCTCATTACTCTCTTGAAACATGTTGACTAAATGTTTGATTTTTCTCTCATTCTTGACTAAGGTGTTGATTTTGTATTTTTCCCCGGATCTTGTATAGGTCATATCACACAACTGAGGCACTGGATACTTGAAATTTTGGTATGTGGATGTATTCAATAGAAAAATATGTGACTAAAAATATTCACACCTATTTAGATCACCATTTTTTAGCTATCACTTATTTCTTGAATTTTATAACATTTTGGCTTGATAAATTCACTAAAAACATAGTTGGGACAATCCTATTTTGGGGGGTAATATGGGATAATTTTTAATACATTTTATATAAAAAATAAATTTTATAATATAGTTTCTATCCCAATTGGAATCACTCAATTTTGATCTCAAATGAAAAAGATGTGACCAAAACAATGATCGGGTGTAGAGTAGGCGGCTTAGGAACAAAGTTAGGACAGTAAAATTTTGGAACATCTAGTCGATGAATTTGTTGGCATATTTATTTCGAGAAGACAAAAGGCAAAGTATTTGTTTTTCATTGATGGAAAGCTCAGCCTGACGATGACAAACAAGAGAAAGTGGCAAGACCAGCAGTGCAATGATGATCGCATGGAAAGATCAGAAGCGTAAACTCCAGGAGTCCAGGAAGCAACTCACAGTAGAAAATCACGAAATACGAAACCACGACTTAATCTCCATTTCAGAGTTTCGGATACTAGGAGTTGGAGGTGTCAAGGAAGCAACTCATGGCATAAAATTTTGAAATGTGAAACCACAACTTAATCTCCATTTCAGAGTTTCGGATACCGGGAGTTGGAGGTGTCAAGGACATTCATGACAAGAATGATGAAATCACAAAATGCAAAACCACGACTTAATCTCCATTTTGGAGTTTCGGATACCAGGAGTTGGAGGTGTCAAGGACACTCATGACAAGAATGATGAAATCACAAAATGCGAAATATCAGAGTATGTCAAAGACTCCATTTCGGAGTTTCGCAGATTGGGAAATCAAAGATCAAAGGAACTTTAACCTTTGAAGTAGCGAACCTTGAAATATTGAAACATACACATCAAAAAACCATGTAAGAAAACCACGTCAGCTAAGGACACGTGGCACAATTAGGCAATGAAAAGTGTCAAGTTTATTCAACATTTCAGGCACATGTAAGTCACGAATCAGAGTGACACATGTAAACTATTCGACACATGTCAATTCACGTGTCACATCAACAGGTTTACGCCACATCGGAACTTTCTATTTTGGGGTTTTTACATAGCAAGAAGAAACTCCACCATCACAAAGTCTCGAACTCCAAAATGCCGAAATCTTGAAATGCGAAAAACACCTTTTGGTGTAGGTTGCGGTCACCGTCAGTGGTCATGTGAGAGGGAGGAGCTAGAACCAAGCTAAGCTCATTTTCAGCGATCTTAACATGAAGAGTCGAGACTCTTCACCACAGAAATGCCGAAATGTCGAAATGTCGAAATGTGAAATGGCGAAATCAATGCGAGACCCTGTGCTTGTAATCCAATGATGTTTGATACTTGGAAATTTGATTGAAGGGCTATTGTTTCTCTTCATGATTAATTGTTCAGTTATGATTCAGTTAGCAGAACCGAATCATGGTTATTGGACGGTTGGCGTTTCAGTTGTTGAAGCGTTGTTCTAGGGATTTGAGGGGTAACTGAAGGGGTTGTAGTGCATAAAAGTAACATGCAGTGACTGTGTGTGGTTGGTCGTTCTGAATGAAAAATGATTTGAACTGTAAGAAAGAAAAAATTACAGTATGTGCAGTGTGAGACCGACAGTATGCGCAGTTTGAGATAAAACTCAAAGATGAGTAATAGATGATGAATAGACAGAAGCAAGAGAAGAATTGCAGAATAGCTTGAAGCAGAGAAGAATTGCAGAACAAACAGAGGAAGAGAAGAATTGCAGAACAGTTAGAAGGAGACCAGATTTACAGAACATAGAAGAAGTGGTAAGAATCGATTTATCTGTGTTGTTGGTTATTCAATCATTTATTTATAATCAAGGAGGTAGGGTGGTGCTAGGGAGGATTGTGGTCCTCTGATATTCGAGTTGGTGCTTGAATATTGGGAGTTGTATCTTCCATCTAGTTGTGGCTAGAAAATAGGGTCGTAGGGTGGTTCTTGGAAAAACACAGAGTTTTCTATATGCAAGTTGGTGCTTGTATAAGTGGAATTAGGTGCTTCCATCCAGTCGGTGCTGGAACACTCAGGGAGTTGGTGCTTCCTTCTAGTCGGTGCTAGAGAAACCAGAGAGTTGGTGCTCTCAACAAGTTGAAGCTTGTAAAATAGAGGTAGTAGCCTCACTTTGAGTTGGTGATCAAACATAGATGATGTATAGAACTTAAAAGACTGCCTATCATTTCGAAGAATAAGAGGTTTTCTCCCTTTATGGGTTTCCTCGTGAAAATCTATCTCTGTGTATATCTTATGTGTGATTGATTCTCATTATTTATGTTGTTCATATTATGTATAATATTGATGGTCACTTGATGAAAGATTAAAAATGGATTAACAGACTTAATATTGTTTCAGCACAAAAACAACTGATTCGCCCCCCCCCCCCTCTTAGTTGCCTTAGTAATTTCAACAATTAGTATCAGAGCCAGTTCCTTTTATCTAAAGGTAGATCCGTAAGCTTAAACATGAGAAGTCATGAAGGGACTTCAGCCACTAAGCCTCCTCTGTTTGATGGAACAAATGTTTCCTTTTGGAAGGTTAGAATGAGAACATACCTAATGGCCTTAGGTGCTGATGTTTGGGATGTAGTAGAGACTGGATACATAAAACCTGTTGTGCTAGCTTCCAAGGATGATAAGTTAGAATTTATCTTTAAT